>APFE031292952.1:0-18465 GCA_000404065.3 Pinus taeda
ACTGGTGTTAGATAGCCTGCATAAAATCGGGAGGGATTGGGACTCATTCATCTTCATGTCGGGTTTCCAAAGTAAAACCGGTCTAACCCCATTACCAGACAGAGAAAAAGAAGGAAAGACTCAAGAGTCTACAATGGTTGAAGAACCTACACTGGAAACAATGGTCGAAGAGCCTACATTGGCTGAGCCTAAGAAGCAGGCTAGAGACCGAAAGAAACCAAGGAATAAATCAAAGCAATCAGGGAAACCCGTAGTCATTAAAGAGACACCAAAACCATCCAAGGAGAAGATGAAAATTACATCCAAGCCAAGTGAAGTTACACAGGAAACCAGGATCAGAACAAGGAGCCAGTTGAGCAAAGAAAAAGGAAAGTCAATTGCAGTAGAAGACAGCCCCATGTCAAAGGGTAGTCTTAAGGATTTGCTAGAAGCAATTGACTTTGATCAAGCCACATCAATACAGGTGGAGCCCGTGCCAATTGACCTTACACAGTCATCTCCTGATAGCTCTAAGAAATCAAAAGCCTCAAAAAGGCTAAGATTCGAGGAAGCTGGGAAGGAATTCATGGTCAAGCCTAGAAGGCCAATCACTAGAGGTCAAGCACAAGCAGCAGAACAAATCCCAAAGGGTGAGGAGACTGCCAAGGTAACAACAAAGCAAACCAAACCATTGCCTAAGATAGAGAAACCAGAAAGGGTAGAAAAAATAGAGAAGGCAAAGAAGGTAGAAAAGGCAGTGAAGGCAGAGAAGGTACAGGAGACCAAAAGAATAATCTATACCAGAGAGCAGACCAAACAAAAAGGAAAGCAGGTAGCTCAGGCCAAAGAAACAAAGGAGAGCAGAAAGAAAGAGGTAAAGGGAAAGACTCCTTTGGTTAAGAAAGATAAACCCTCATCCACTAAGGAAAAATGGGAAGCAGCTGATAAGGAGATGGCTGATTTGGAAAAGACAGTATCAGAGATTGCAGCCATGGAGAGTGAACTTGCAAAGCTGAAGGCTCAGCTAGGCAAGTTAGCTGCTAAATGAATTAATTTTCAATGTTGCTCCAAGTTTTTTCATGTTATTTAAGTTAATTAATGTTTTTGAGGCATGTATTAAAGAGAGGATAGTAAGCAATTTTGGGACCAAAAATGAAGCTGTAACAGTCTGAAATAATTGAAGACTGTGTTTTTGCAAAAAACAGCAGTTTCGTAGCACGCTACGAAACTGCTGTAGGTGACTGTTTTTGAGAGAAAATTCGAAAACAATGCTGAGGTCATCAAATTTTGTGGGGAAAGGCTTCGAGGATGGAGAGGAAATTACCATGGTTGCTTAAGCCTTCAAAGGTTGACAAATGTAAATCTTATGCATAAAGGTAAAATCTTTTGTCTTTACCAAGTTTCATAAAGTACCTTTATGACCGCAGAATTAGGGTTTCTGGTAGGATTACCAGAATTTTGAGTTCAACACCTGGCAGTATTCGTAAAGCATTCAAATTATTCAGGCGTATGGTGTTATGGTATGGTCATTAAGGTCATCATACAGCTTCAAGCATTTTAGTTAGAAAATGAACATGGACTAAAACAGGGACCGGGAAAACAGAGGATATTTATCCATCAAAAGGCTGAGTCAGCAAATAACTCAGAATCCAAGGCAGCCAATCAGCGAATACTCCTCAAACATATTCCAGCTCCTACAGGAAAAGCACAGCTGTCAAAGATCAGGAGGGAATCAAGCAAATGAGGAGATGGTAGCAGAATTTGATTAGAAATAGGACTCTTTTGTATTTAAAGCACAATACCTCTGTATTTAATGAATTAGTTTCAATATGGATAAGGTAGTTAATCATAGTTTTTCGAGCTCCCCTCATGCTGGAGGAGGAGACTCAAGATAGCTTAGTTTTATTTCCTATAAATAGGAAAAACTCTGATGTATCAAGGGTTGGAGACTTTTATGAACAAGACAGAGTTTTCTTATTGGTGTATGTACTGTTCCTTTTTACAGTAATATAAAGTTTGTTGTTTCTTCCCAAGATTCATCCTGTGTCTCATATGTTTAAGAATGTATGTGGTTTTGGTTCTATGCATCTTATTTTATAGTTCACTAGACATGCAATCACTCTGAATTCATCATTGATGCTCAGACTTCCTGTGTGTGTCTAGTTGAGTTGAAGTTCTTCTTGGTAGATGTTTTGGACAGTGAGACATTATATGCCTTGGTTTCCATGATTCAATAGTTACTTGTTTACTGTAGAAATGTATAACTCCATGAGCCCAATGGAAGAGGCCTTGATTTTTTTGTTCCAACCAGCTTAAACTTAATTCACTGTTTTAAGAGTTAGCCATCTTGTTGCCCTTAAATGCATATCAAAACCTGTGAGAGAGCCCTCTCTGACTAGGGAGGCTAATCCTTAGTCTAAAGTCTGGTTTGAAACAGTTGCATGAGATCTCACTAAGTAGCAGCCCTTAGTACATGGTTTTGTGACAACAGGATCTAAGCTTACATGATACAATCTCTCCAAGCATACTGATCCAAGTCTTCGATGGCATCTCTTCGCCACACATCATGGTTCCTTGTCACCCAAAGATATCAAACCCTAGTAGATCATGTATTCTCTAAATTTTGGTTGTCACAAACCCCAGCTCCTTCAACCCTCACATCAATACCATTATAATAACTCTAATATAGTCTCTAACGAAACACAATTATTTGTTGACTCCTATATTCAATTTACAATGATGGTCACAAGATGCTAAATTAGCATATATGACCAACACCATAAACTACTCTAATCTCTATGTGAATATATGGTAAAAATTAGATCCTCAACTACAGAAATTGTGGATAGCAATATACTTAATTTCTACAAACAATAAAGTTAGAAGTACAGGCCAATTAGCCTATGACAAGTTGGTACATGTCGTTCATGCTTGTCATAGGATATGACACTTCAAATATTTCCAAACACTAGCTAGGGCATCTGTCATCAAAAAGAAACCATAACTAGTGAATATGGCCTAGCAAGGCATCACACTAAGATACTTGTAGCCACTTCAAAGAGTGAACAATAACTCTCATGAATACCTACAAGTCCACCCTTGATTCCCCACATGCATATCCCGATGAACCTTAGGTGCAAAAAAGGGTGTACATTGCCTATGTGTAGGTTGATGGGGGATGTGAACCAAGAGGTTGGAGGATTCAAGGGTTTGATATAAGGACTTGGAGCATACTTGGCAAAGTCAAAGAGCTGCAGGAGTCTAAGAACATCTCTTTATGATTGAGTAAGATGCCCTAGAGGTAGTGGCATAGGTTGAGGGATCACAAGTGTAGAGAAGGGTGTGCCTTCTTGGGTGCAGGTTGATTGGGGGTGTGAGCCTATAGGTTGGAGGTTCCTACGATTTGGCACCTTAGTATGTTAATGGTACTAGATGTGTATGCGGATTTGGCTGAGTTATTACGCAATGGTGTCGAAGCCCCAACTCGGTGATGATCCATTGTTGAAATAAAAAGAACAATATGGACACCTAGAATGCTTCCAAACCCTAGCTAAGGTACCCACCATCAACAACAAACCATAACTAGAAAACGTGGTCTAGCGAGGCATCACACTAAATGACTTGTAGCCATGTCAAAGGGTGCACACCAAACTAGCATGAATACCACCCAATCCATCATTAATTTCTCACTTATATCATCCAAGTCCTCTAGGAGATTTTCTAAGTTGACATTATAAAAGCTCTTCCAGCATAGTGATCCAAGGATCCACGTCAATAATCCAGGGCCTAATTGGGGGCTAAGATGTATTCTAGGTGAGTAGGGCAAGTCATATAAGCTAGTTTGTGTCCAATGTGAAATAAGATCCCTCAATTAGTACAAGAAGTTATCTTTTAGTGAAGCAGAGCTACAAAGGGGAGGCCCGTATGTCTAAATATAGTTACAAAACTTTGTTACAAGTAGATTTGATTAGAGGAGTAAAACAATCGAAATGTTTGCCAAATTTTCTGAATTTTCTTTAATTTCTTGAATCATGTGCCTAATCTACAAGATAAGGTATCAAATTCAAGCGTTCACTTTCCAACTTGTACACATGTAAAGAGATAAATACTCTTGTGATGTTGTCTACATTAATGGGTTTGAAGTGTTAGACAATTCACATGATGAGGATTCTTGTAGTCCAAGTTGAACATATAGTGCACGGATGCTCTTACTCAACACATATGCTCCAATGCGATATAATATTTACTTGGTCAAATATCATTTATGCCAAAATTCCATATTTGATTCCCCACGATAATTTTAAAGTGGAATGTTGTGGATGTGTTGGCGATTTTTTATTTTTGTTGCCAATGAATTCTTAAGGTGGATTTTGTTGAGTTGGCTACTTTGCCTAACATATGATCCTAATGCCGATATGCTAATTGTCGCCACCTTATTACCTTTTGGAGAAATATTGGCAAATCTTGATGTAGGAATGCAATGACCCTTAGATTTCATTCATTAGACAACCTTAGTTTAAGGCTATGGACCACATTAATGTTATTGGGTGCCCAATAACACTAATGTGGCCCATAGCCTTAAACTAAGGGTGTCTAATGAATCACATCCAAGGGTCATTGCAATATACAAGAGAAAGAGTCAGGCTCTCACTCTCCAAGGTATACACATGTCAAGAGATCAATCCTCACGTGTTGGAATCTCCAAGCATGGGTTCCAAATGTCAATAACTTCTCATAGAAAGGATCCTTGTTGTCTGATTCAAGCATCCAATCGTCCAATCATCTTACTCAACAAATTCTACTCACTAATATATTAAATTAGCATTTTTACCCAACATTAAAAACTTCTTAATTTCCATGGGAATATACTCTAAAAGTCAGATCTACACGTATAAATGTATGGACATCAAGGAACTTTCATTATACAACAAATGAAGTTATAAGTACATACAAACTAGCTTATCAAAAGTTGGCACAACATGTCCATTAAGCTTGAAAAATACTAGGACACTTGGAATTCTTCTAAATCCTAGATAGGGTATCCACCATCAACAACAAACAATAACTAGCAAACATGGTATAGGAAGGCATCTCACTAAGCCACTTGTAGCCACTTCAAAGGGTGCCCAACAAACTAGCATGAATACCACTAAGCCGACCAATAATTTCTCACTTATCTCTTTTCTACATATCCTAGTTCCTTGTCACCCAAATATATCAAACCCTAGTAGATCATGTCTTCTCTATATTTTGGTTTTCATAAACCCTAGCTCCTTCAACCTTCACATCAATACAATTATAACGACTCTAATATAGTCTCATTAAAGAAACAAAATTATTTGTTGACTCCTATATTCAATTTACAATGATGGGCACAAGATGCTAAATTATCATATATGAGCAACACCATAAACTACCCTAATGTCTATGTGAATATATGGTAAAAGTTATATTCTCAACTACAAAAATTGTAGATAGCAATGTTCTTCATTTCTACAAACAATAAAGTTAGAAGTATAGGCCAATTAGCCTATGGCAAGTTGGTACATGTCATTCATGCTTGTCATAGGATAAGACACTTCAAATGTTTCCAAACACTAGCTAGGGCATCCACAATCAACAAGAAACCATAACTAGTGAAGATGGCCTAGAAAGGCATCACACTAAGATACTTGTAGCCACTTCAAAGAGTGAACAACAAACTCACATGAATACCTACAAGTCCACCCTTGATTCCCCACATCCATAGCCTAACGAACCTTAGGTGCAGAAAAGGGTGTACATTGCCTATGTGCAGGTTGATGGGGGGTGTGAACCAGGAGGTTGGAGGATTCAAGGGTTTGATATAAGGTCTTGGAACATACTTGGAAAGGTCAAAGAGTAGCAACAACTCTTCGAGCTGCATGAGTATGAGAACGTCTCTTTACGGTTGAGTAAGATGCCCTGGAGGTAGTGTCATAGGTTGAGGGATCACAAGTGTAGAGAAGGGTGTGAATTCTTGGGTGCAGGTTGATTGGGGGTGTGAGCCTATATTTTGGAGGTTCATATGGTTTGGCACCTTAGTATGTTAATGGTACCAGATGTGTACGCGGATTTGGCTGAGTGATTACCCAATGGTGTCGAAGCCCAAACTCGGGGATGACACATTGGTGAAAGAAAAAAAAATTGTGGACACCTAGAATGATTCCAAACCCTAGCTAGGGTATCCACCATCAATAGAAAACCATAACTAGAAAATGTGGTCTAGCGAGACATCACACTAAGCTACTTGTAGCCATGTCAAAGGGTGCACACCAAACTAGCATGAATACGTCCATCATTAATTTCTCACTTATATCATCCAAGTCATCTAAGAGATTTTCTAAGTTTACATTATAAAATCTCTTCCAGCATAATGATCCAAGGATCCATGGGAATAATCTAGGGCATAATTAGGGGCTAAGATGCATTCTAGGTGTTTAGGGCAAGTCATGCAAGCTACTTAGTGTCCAATGTGAAATAAGTAACCTTAACTAGTACAAGAAGTTATCTTTTAGTGAAGTAGAGCTACAAAGGGAAGGCCCGTATGTCTAAATACAGTTACAAAACTTCGTGCAAGTAGATTTGATTAGAGGAGTAAAACAATCAAAATGTTTGCCAAATTTTCTGAATTTTTGTTAATTTCTTGAATCATGTGCCTAATCTACAAGATAAGGTATCAAATTCAAGCGTTCACTTTCCAACTTGTAAACAAAGAGATAAATCCTCCAGTGATTCTCTCTACATTAATGTGCTTGAAATATTAGACAATTCAAATGATGAGGATTCTTGTTTTCCAAGCTGAACATATAGTGCACAGATGCTCTTACTCAATGCATATGCTCCAATGCGATATAATATTTACTTGGTCAAATATCCTTTAGACCAAAATTCCATATTTTATTCCCCACAAGAATGTTAAAAGGGAATGTTGTGGATGTGTTGGCGATTTCTTATTTTAGTTGCCAATGAATTCTTAAGGTTGATGTTGTTGAGTTGGTTGCTTTGCCTAACATATGATCCTAATGGAGATATGCTAATTGTTGCCACCTTTTTACCTTTTGGAGAAATATTGGCAAAGCTTGACATAGGAATGCAACGACCCTTGGACTTCATTCATTAGACACCCTTATTTCAAGGCTATGGACCACATTATTGTTAGTGGGCCCCCACTAACACTAATGTGGCCCATAGCCTTAAACTAAGGGCATCTAATGAATGACATCCAAGGCCCATTGCAATATACAAGAGAAAGAGTCATGCTCTCACACTCCAAGGTGTACACATGTCTATAGATCAATCCTCAAGTGTTGGACTTTCCAAGCATGGGTTCCAAATGTCAAGCACTTCTCATAGAAAGAATCATTGTTGTCTGATTCAAGGCATCCAATCGTCCAATCATACTACTCAACAAATTCTACTCACTATTATATTAAATTAGAATTTGTACCCAACATTAGAAACTTCTTAATTTCCATGGGAATATACTCTAAAAGTCAGATCTACATGTATAAAATGTGTGGACGTCAGGGTACTTTCGTTATACAAGAAATGAAGTTACAAGTACATACCAACTAGGTTAACAAAAGTTGGCACAACATGTCCATTAAGCTTGAAAAATACTAGGACACTTGGAATGCTTCTAAATACTAGATAGGGTATCCACCATCAACAAAAAACAATAACTAGCAAACATGGTATAGGAGGGCATCTCACTAAGCCACTTGTAGCCACTTCAAAGGGTTCCCAAAAAACTAGCATGAATACCACCAAGCCAACCATTAATTTCTCACTTATCTCTTCGCCACATATCCTAGTTCCTTGTTACCCAAATATATCAAACCCTAGTAGATCATGTCTTATCTAGATTTTGGTTGTCACAAACCCTAGCTCCTTCAACCCTCACATAAATACAATTGTAAAGACTCTAATATAGTCTCATTAATGAAACACTATTATTTGTTGATTCCTATATTCAATTTACAATGATGGGCACAAGGTGATAAATTAGAATATATGAGCAACACCCATAAACGGCTCTAGCCTCTATATCAATATATGGTAAAAATTAGATCCTCAACTATAGAAATTATGGATAGCAGTGTACTTCATTTCTACAGACAATAAAGTTTGAAGGATAGGCCAATTAGCCTATTTCAAGTTGGTACGTGTCGTTCATGCTTGTCACAGGATAGGACACTTCAAATTTTTCCAAACACTAGCTAGGCATCCACCATCAACAAGAAACGATAACTAGTGAAGATGGCCTAGCAAGGCATCACATTAAGATACTTGTAGCCACTTCAAAGAGTGAACAACAAACTCGCATGAATAACTACAAGTGCACCCTTGATTCCCCACATGCATAGCCCGATGAACCTTAGGTGTAGAAAAGGGTGTACATTGCATATGTGCAGGTTGATGGGGGATGTGAACCAGGAGGTTGGAGGATTCAAGGGTATGATGTAAGGACTTGGAGCATACTTGGAAAGGTTAAAGAGAAGCAAGAACTCTTCGAGCCGCAGGAGTCTGAGAACGTCTCTTTATGGTTGAGTAAGATGCCCTGGAGGTAGTGGCATAGGTTGAGGGATCACAAATCCAAGGAAGGGTGTGCCTTCTTGGGTGCAGGTTGATTGGGGGTGTGAGCCTATAGGTTGGAGGTTCCTACAGTTTGGAAGCTTAGTATGTTAATGGTACCAGATGTGTACGTGGATTTTGCTTAGCTATTACCCAATGGTGTCGAAGGCCCAACTCGGGGATGACCCATTGTTGAAAGAAAAAGAACAATGTGGACACTTGCAATGCTTCTAAACCCTAGCTAGGGTATGAGTTATTACCCAAAGGTGTCGAAGGCCCAACTCGGGGATGACCCATTGTTTAAAGGAAAAGAAAAATGTGGACACCTGGAATGCTTCCAAACCCTAGCTAGGGTATCTACCATCAACAACAAACCATAACTAGAAAACGTGGTCTAGCGAGGCATCACAATAAGCCACTTGTAGCCACTTCAAAGGGTGCACACAAAACTAGCATGAATATCACCACGCCCATCATTAATTTCTCACTTATGTCATCCAAATCCTCTAGGAGAGTTTCTAAGTTTACATTATAAAATCTCTTATAGCATAGTGATCCAAGGATCCACGTGAATAATCCAGGGCCTAATTGGGGGCTAAGATGCATTCTAGGTGTTTAGGGCCAGTCATGCAAGCTAGTTTGTGTCCAATGTGAAATAAGGAACCTCAATTAGTATAAGAAGTTATATTTTAGTGAAGCAGAGCTACAAAGGGAGGCCCGTATGTCTAAATACAGTTACAAAACTTCGTTACAGGTAGATTTGATTAAAGGAGTAAAACAATCGAAATGTTTGCTAAATTTTCTGAATTTTCTTTAATTTCTTGAATCATGTGACTAATCTACAAGATAAGGTACCGAATTCAAGCTTTCACCTTACAAATTGTACACATGTAAAGAGATAAATCCTCTAGTGACGCTCTCTACATTAATGGGTTTGAAGTGTTAGACAATTCACATGATGAGGATTCTTGTTGTCTAAGCTAAACATATAGTGCAAGGGTGCTCTTACTCAATGCATATGCTCCAATGCGATATAATATTTACTTGTACAAATATCCTTTAGGCCAAAATTCCATATTTTATTCTCCACGAGAATGTTAAAGGGGAATGTTGTGGATGTGTTGGCAATTTCTTATTTTTGTTGCCAAGGAATTCTTGAGATGGATGTTGTTGAATTGGCTGCTCTGCCTAACATATGATCTTAATGAAAATATGTTAATTGTTGCCACCTTATTACCTTTTGGAGAAATATTGGCAAAGCTTGATGTAGGGATGCAACGACCCTTGGATGTTATTCATTAGACACCCTTAGTTTAAGGCTTGGACTACATTATTGTTAGTGTGCGCCCACTAACACTAATGTGGCCCATAGCCTTAAACTAAGGGTGTCTAATGAATGACATCCAAGGGCCATTGCAATATACAAGAGAAAGAGTCAGGCTCTCACTCTCCAAGGTGTACACATGTCAAGAGATCAATCCTCAAGTGTTGGACTCTCCAAGCATGGATTCCAAATGTCAAGCACTTCCCATAGAAAGGATTGTTGTTGTCTGATTCAAGCATCCAATCGTCCAATCATCTTACTCAACAAATTCTACTCACTATTATATTAAATTAGCATTTGTACCCAACATTAGAAACTTCTTAATTTCCATGGGAATATATTATAAAAGTCATATCTACATGTATAAAATGTGTGGACATCAGAGTACTTTCATTATAAAAAAAATGAAGTTACAAGTACATACCAACTAGCTTATCAAAAGTTGGCACAACATGTCCATTAAACTTGAAAAATACCAGGACACTTGGAATGCTTCTAAATCCTAGATAGGGTATCTATCATTAACAACAAACAATAACTAGCAAACATGTTATAGGAAGGCATCTCACTAAGCCACTTGTAGCCACTTCAAAGGGTGCCCAACAAACCAGCATGAATACCATCAACCCGACCATTAATTTCTCACTTATCTCTTAACACATATCCTAGTTCCTTTTCACCCAAATATATCAAAGCCTAGTAGATCATGTCTTCTCTAGATTTTGGTTGTCACAAACCCTAGCTCCATCAACCCTCACATCAATACAATTATAACGACTCTAATATAGTCTCATTAACGAAACACAATTATTTGTTGACTTCTATATTCAATTTACAATGATGGGCACAAGATGCTAAATTAGCATATATGAGCAACACCATAAACTACTCTAATCTCTATGTGAATATATGCTAAACATTAGATCCTCAACTATAAAAATTGTGGATAGCAATGTACTTCATTTCTACAAAAAATAAAGTTATAAGTACAAGCCACTTAGCTTATGACAAGTTGGTACATGTTGTTCATGCTTGTCATAGGATAGGACACTTCAAATGTTTTCAAACACTAGCTAGGGCATCCACCATCAACAAGAAACCATAACTAGTGAAAATGGCCTAGCAAGGCATCACACTAAGATACTTGTAGCCACTTTAAAGAGTGAACAACAAACTCGCATGAATACCTACAAGTCCACCCTTGATTCCCCACGTGCATAGCCCGATGAACCTTAGGTGCAGAAAAGGGTGTACATTGCCTATGTTCAGGCTGATGGGGGGTGTGAACCAAGAGGTTGGAGGATTCAAGGGTTTGATATAAGGACTTGGAGCATACTTGGGAAGGTCAAAGAGCAGTAACAACTCTTCGAGCCGCAGGAGTTTGAGAACATCTCTTTTTGGTTGAGTAAGATGCCCTAGAGGTAGTGGAATAGGTTGAGGGATCGCAAGTGCAGAGAAGGGTGTGCATTCTTGGGTGCAGGTTTATTGGGGGTGTGAGCCTATATGTTGGAGGTTCTTACAGTTTGGCACCTTAGTACATTAATGGTACTAGATGTGTACACGGATTTGGCTGAGTTATTACCCAATGGTGTCGAAGGCCCAACTCGGGGATGACCCATTGTTTAAAGAAAAAGAAAAATGTGGACACCTGGAATGCTTCCAAACCTTAATTAGGGTATCTACCATCAACAACAAACCATAACTAGAAAACATGGTCTAGCGAGGCATCACACTAAGCCACTTGTAGCCACTTCAAAGGGTGCACACCAAACTAGCATGAATATCACCAAGTCCATCATTAATTTCTCACTTATGTCATCCAAATCCTCTAGGAGAGTTTCTAAGTTTACGTTATAAAAGCTCTTATAGCATAGTGATCCAAGGATCCACGTGAATAATCCAGGGTTTAATTGGGGGCTAAGATGCATTCTAGGTGTTTAGGGCAAGTCATGCAAGCTAGTTTGTGTCCAATGTGAAATAAGGAACCTCAATTAGTACAAGAAGTTATCTTTTAGTGAAGAAAAGTTACAAAGGGGAGGTATGTATGTATAAATACAGTTACAAAACTTCGTTACAAGTAGATTTTATTAGAGGAGTAAAACAATCAAAATGTTTGCTAAATTTTCTGAATTTTCTTTAATTTCTTGAATCATGTGACTAATCTACAAGATAAGGTACCGAATTCAAGCTTTCACCTTCCAACTTGTACACATGTAAAGAGATAAATCCTCTAGTGACGCTCTCTACATTAATGGGTTTGAAGTGTTAGAAAATTCACATGATGAGGATTCTTGTTGTCTAAGCTAAACATATAGTGCACGGGTGCTCTTACTCAATGCATATGCTCCAATGCGATATAATATTTACTTGTTCAAATATCCTTTAGGCCAAAATTCCATATTTTATTCCCCACGAGAATGTTAAAGGGGAATGTTGTGGATGTGTTGGTGATTTCTTATTTTTGTTGCCAAGGAATTCTTGAGGTGGATGTTGTTGAGTTGGCTGCTCTGCCTAACATATGATCTTAATGAAGATATGCTAATTATTGCCACCTTATTACCTTTTGGAGAAATATTGGCAAAGCTTGACGTAGGAATGCAACAACCCTTGGATGTGATTCATTATACATGATCCAGGTGGATGTTGGTGGCCACCCACCTATCCCATTTGGACCCCCACAACTATCTCGTTCAGTCTTTTCAGATTCCTAAATTGTAGACAGTTTACTATTTTTAGCAATTTTTCGAGTCCTGAACTTCCGGAGCCGTTTTGAGGCCCTAAACGATGTTTTTTGGGAAATCTGGGGGCAACATGGGTCCATGGACTAATATTACGCTTCCCAAAGTGGTAGTTCTCAGATAGATCTTTCTAATGAGCTACCGTACACATCAAATGGAGATCGTATGCCAAAGTTACGACCCCGGGAAATTGATGTACCAATTTACCCAAGCGGGGCCCACAATTTGGCATTTCATCTTCTAGGGTTAGGCTTTGGGATGTGAAGGGTTTTCCATTGTTTCTCAACAATAAATCGGCCTTTGAGCCTCATTGTAACATAATTCAGAATATTTCAGAGGCGTGTAGCCGTCACATCTCTTCTCAGAGATAAGCTACCATCGCCCTAGCTGGTTTATTTCCATTTCTGGTTGTAAGCATATTTCAATATTTTCCGTTAATGAAATGAAGTATTATTTCCGCTGCATCTTTTTATTTATGGTTATCGCATCTTTGTATTTATGGTTATCTCTGTAATCTATTGCGTTCCTGCTTAAATCCGGATTAGTGGTATCAGAGCAGTCTGCTTTTTCTCTGTTTCTCTTTGCATGTCCCCAACGAGGTCGGGATATAAGAAGTTAGGGCTTGAACTGGTCGAACCTTTGCAAGACCAGCCTCGCAAATCCAGACGGCCTCCCATGGCGGATGAGAAGAAAGACGAGGGGGCAGGAGATCCTATCAAAATCTTGCTTGAAGAAGTGCTCGAGCGGCAAAGGAACGCGATGATGGATAGCTTTGCGCAGATCCTTCAGCGGCTACCTAGAGGTGATGCATCGGCTTCCAGAAGCTACTCTAGAAATGCCACGCCCTTTAAGGTACAAGTGAATTGAAATCCCCATCTTCGAGGGTAAGATAGACGCAGATGCAGTAGATAAATGGTTAAATCTGCTAGAAGGGTATTTTTCTGTTCATGAATTTTCAAGTCGGGAAAAGATTGTTTTTGCTCTTCTCAAAGCAGCCCCCCACGTCAAGGACTGGTGGGAAACCTACTGCGAGCAGAAGGATGAAAGCACAGGCCCACTATTTTCAGCCGCACCCACTTGGGATTCATTCCGAGATGCCATCAAGGAGCAGTACTACCCTGTCAAAAGCTATGAGGACAAATACATCAAATGGACCACACTGTGGTAGGGATGAGACCAAGATGTGCCCGAGTTCACAAACATTTTTCATACCCTTCGCACACAGTTGGGTATCAAAGATTTTGAGCTACATATGGTACTCAAATACCGTGGTTGCCTACATAGGTACATCCAGGAAGAGATGGAGTTCTTGAACATATCCTCACTCGGCACAACATACCGATACACTGTAAAAATCGAGGAAAAGTTCAAACAGAAGAAGCGAGACTTTGGATCTGCAAATCCGAAGCCCAAAGGACAAAGCCAAGGCGGGGTGACCCAAGACAACCTGTCGAAGCCGCAAGAAAAGAACACCACCATGAAGCCGAAGAAAGACACAGGAAAGTGGTGTGAGTTCCACAAGTGTCCCACTAATAACACAAGTGAGTGTCGGACCAAGCAGTCGCTGGCGGCCGCGTTGAAGGCTTTCGAATTAGATGCATGTTCCGACCCTGAGCCAAAAATCGACAAGGGGAATGGTAAAGGGAAGCAGATCATTGATGCAGATCCCAGCGCCACTGTCGCCACTACCAAGATCCATAAGAATGTGCCAGAAGACCTAGAGGAGGGGTAACGCCTTTTCCACTCACAAATGTGGGTGAAGGGTTCGCCGCTTCAATTCATTGTCGACAGTGGCATCCAAAAGAACCTTATTTCAGCAGAGGTCATGAAGAGGTTGGGCCTATGAACTACACCACACCCACAGCTGTACAGTATCGGGTGGCTTCATGAAGGACGAGATCTCAAAGTTCGTCAGCAGTGCCGCCTTCCCTAGAGCATCAAGCCCTTCATAGACAAGGTATTGTGTGATGTTAAACCTCTGGATGTTTACGATGTATTATTAGGCCAACCATACTTGTGGAGGCGACATGTTGTGTATGATTCAAGGCCTTGTGCTATCATTATTTCTTTGGGTGATTCATTATACAGGATACCGGAGATAGCCCCACCTACATCCATGTCTTTGATCACTGCTAAGAAAGGCAATAAGCTCATCTCCCACACCAGGAAATTCATCTGTCTGGTTCACTCCCAAAGTAAGGGGAAGATCTTTGCTACATCCATGACCCCCACAAAGGGTTCCTCCACACAGCAGCAGCAACAAAGGGATATGGTCATGGCAGCACATAGGAACAACTTCTCCTCACCCACAGGGTCAACACATAAGTTTCAAGTAGGCAACAAAGTTTGGTTACATCTGCAGAAAGAACGCCTTACCAAAACCCATCAGAAACTTAGACCACTCTGACATGGTCCTTACAGCAGTACCAAGGCTACGGGCAATAATGCTTTTGGAGCACATCATTCCTCCATTCCTTCACCTGCTCCAAGTGTTCAATGTGGATCGTCGTCGACCATGCTTCCCACCATTACTAGACACATCAGAGATTGCAGGACAAGTTCAGCAGATGGAGGAACTCAACGCAATGGGGACCATTGCTTCCTAAGGGGGGAGGAACGATTCAGGTGGATGTTGGTGGCCACCCACCTATCCCATTTGGAACCCCGCAACTGTCTCTTTCATTTTTTTAGTTTCCATAATTGTAGCACAATTTACTATTTTTAGCAGTTATTTTGGGTCCTCAACATCCGGAGCTGTTTTGAGGCCCTAAATGACGTTTTTTGGGAAATTTGGGGGCAACATGGGTCCATCGACCGATGTTTCCCTTCCCAAAGTGGTAGTTCTCGGATAGATCTTTCTAACGAGCTATCAAATGAGTCAAATAGAGATTGTATGCCATAGTTACGACCCTAGGAAATTGATGTACCAATTTACCCAAAATTGGGCCCACAATTTAGCGTTTCATCCTCTAGGGTTAGGTTTTGGAATGTGAAGGGTATTCCATTGTTTCTCAATAATAAATAGGCATTCAAGACCTCATTGTAACACAGTTCAGAGGCATGTAGCGACACATCTCTTCTCAGAGATAAGCTACCATCGCCCTAGCTGGTTTATTTCCATTTCTGGTTGTAAGCGTATTTCAGTATTTTCCATTAATGAAATGAAGTATTATTTCCACTGCATATTTGTGTATATGATTACCTCTGTATTTTGTTGCGTTCCTATTTAAATCCAGATCAGTGGTATCAGAGCAATCTGCTTTTTCTCTGTTTTTCTTTGCATGTCCCCAACGAGGTCGGGATATAAGGAGTTAGGGCTTGAATTGGTCAAACCTTTGCAAGACCAGCCTTGCAAATCCCGATGGCCTCCCATGGTGGATGAGAAGAAAGATGAGGGGGCAGGAGATCCTATCAAAATCTTGCTCGAAGAAGGACTCGAGCGGCAAAGGAATGCGATGATGGATAACTTTGTGCAGATCCTTCAACGGCTACCTAGAGGTGACGCATCGGCTTCCAGTAGCTACTATGGAAACGCCACGCCCTTTAAGGTACAAGTTAATCTTGAAATCCCCATATTCAAGGCTCAGATAGACGCAGATGTGGTAGATAAATGGTTAAATCTGCTCAGAGGGTATTTTTCTGTTCATGAATTTTCAAGTCGAGAAAAGATTGTTTTTTCTCTTCTCAAAGCAACCCCCCACGTCAAGGAGTGGTGGGAAACCTACTATGAGCAGAAGGATGAAAGCACAGGCTCACTATTTTCAGTCGCGCCCACTTGGGATTCATTTGGAGATGCCATCAAGGAGTAGTACTACCCTGTCAAAAGCTATGAGGACAAATACATCAAATGGACCACACTGCGGCAGGGATGAGACCAAGATGTGCCAGAGTTCACAAACACTTTTCATACCCTTCGCACACAGTTGGCTTTCAAATATTCTGAGCTACATCTGGTACTCAAATACCACGGCTGCCTACACAGATACATCCAAGAAGAGATGGAGTTCTTGAACATCTCCTCACTCGGCACAGCATACTGACACTCTCTCAAAATCGAGCAAAAGTTCAAACAGAAGAAGCGAGACTTTGGATCTGCAAATCCAAAGCCCAAAGGACAAAGCTGAAGCGGGCTGACCCAAGACAACCCGTCAAAGTCGCAAGAAAAGAACAACACCATGAAGCCGAAGAAGGACACAAGAAAGTGGTGTGAGTTCCACAAGATTCCCACTCATAACACAAGTGAGTGTTGGACCAAGTAGTCACTGGTGGTCGAGTTGAAGGCTTCCGAATTAGATGCATGTTCCAATCCTGTGCCAAAACCTGACAACGGGAATGGTAAAGGGAAGCAGATCACTGATGCGGATCCCACCGCCACTGTCACCACTTTCAAGATCCATAAGAATGAGCCAGAAGATCGAGAGTTTGGGGAGCACCATTTCCACCCACAAATGTGGGTGAAGGGTTCGTCGTTGCAATTCATTGTCGACAGTGGCAGCCAAAAGAACCTTATTTCAGTAGAGGTCGTGAAGCGGTTGGGCCTACCAACTACACCACACCCATAGCCGTACAGTATCGGGTGACTTCATGAAGGACAAGATCTCAAAGTTCACCAGCAGTGCCGCCTTCCCTACAGCATCAAGCCCTTCACAGATGAGGTATTATGTGATGTTACACCTCTCGATGTTTGTGATGTCTTATTAGGCCAACAATACTTGTGGAGGCGACATGTTGTGTATGAGTCAAGGCCTCGTGCTGTCATTATTTCTTTGGGTGATTCATTATACAGGATATTGGAGGTAGCCCTACGTGTCGCCACATCTTTGATCACTGCTACGAAAGGCAACAAGCTCATCTCCCAGACCAGGAAATTCAGCTGTCTGCTTCACTCCCAACGTAAGGGGAAGATCGTTGCTACATCCATGACCCCCACAAAGGGTTCCTCCACACAACATCAGTAGCAAAGGGATATGGTCATGACAACATGTAGGAACAACCTCTCCTCACCCACAGGGGTACCACATAAGTTTTAGGTAGGCGACAAAGTTTGGTTACATCTGCAGAAAGAACGCCTTACCAGAACCCATTAGAAACTCAGACCACTCCGACATGGTCCTTATAGCAGTACCAAGGCTACGGGAAATAATGATTTGGAGCACATCATTCCTCCATTCCTTCGCCTGCACCAAGTGTTCAATGTGGATCGTCGTCGACCATGCTTCCCATCATTACTCGAGACATTAGAGATTGCAGGACAAGTTCAACAAATGGAGGAACTCAACGCAATGGGGACCATTGCTTCCTAAGGGGGGGAGGAATGGTCCAAATGGATATTGGTGGCCACCCACCTATCCCATTTGGACCCCCGCAACAGTCTCTTTTAGTTTTTTAGTTTTTGTAATTGTAGTAAAATTTACTATTTTTAGCAGTTTTTTGGAGTCCTGAACTTCCGGAGCCGTTTTGAGTCCCTAAACGAAATTTTTTGGGAAATATGGGGGCATCATGGGTTTACAGACTGATTTTTCCCTTCCCAAAGTGGTAGTTCTTGGATATATCTTTCTAACGAGCTATCATATGCGTCAAACGGAGATCGTATGCCAAAGTTACGACCCCGGGAAGTTGATGTACCAATTTACCCAAAACGGGGCCCACAATTTAGCGTTTCATCTTCTAGGGTTAGGTTTTGGAATGTGAAGGTTTTTCCATTGTTTCTCAACAATAAATAGGCATTCAAGCCTCATTGTAACATAGTTCGGAACAGTTCAGAGGCATGTAGCGACCACATCTCTTCTCAGAGATAAGCTACCATCGCCCTAGCTAGTTTATTTCCAT
>APFE031292952.1:20213-39332 GCA_000404065.3 Pinus taeda
AATACTAAAATATTTAAAATAGATTGCATAAATAGTAAAGAAATTTAGGAACTTAGAACTCCTAAAGCTGTTGGCACCATTGTCGAGGATAGTTGTTGATGACTTATCCTAGAATGGTGTTGCCTTACTATCTTAGATGAAAAATGTTTCACTCAATTCACACAAGTGATCCCATCAATCTTTAGTGGGAATCGAATTTTTTATTAACTTTATATATGCTTCATAAACTTTGGTATATTTCTCAAAGGTAGGTGTGTTGATGAAAATATGTTTAATATCATGTTCGATGATGAGATCAAAATCTAGAGCCTCTTGGAAATATTTTCCTATCATATTTCCTTTTACACCTACAAAGTTGAATTTGTCTTTGGAAATAGCATAATGTTTGTGACTTTAGTCACTTAAGCTGATAAACCTATCATTCATGGTTGCTAAATGTAGCAGACCTCTCTGATTCAGTAGATTAAACTTGATATGAAGTCTTTAGACAAAAATTTCTAGAGTCTGGGATTTGTTCTTTAATTGAACGATCATGTTTCTCTTCTGAAAAACCTTCTTGATTTATAAGATGGTTTCAGTCCTATATTCAATCTCTAGCTCCTCTAATTCTTCTTAGGTCTTAGAATTTAATATTTTGATTAATATTGTGGCTTTAGTTGGCCTATCCTTTTCTATGAATATTTTTTACCTATGTATCAACTCTTCCTTCTCGACAATGATTTGGATTAATGAAAAAATCTTAGTTATAGCCACAATGATATATGTCCATATGTTTTCTCTAACGTGTGTTAGATTTTGAGCCATTATCGATTCTCTCTCTTAAATTCTATTCTTTGAGCAAGCCTGGGAGATTTCTGTAACTCTGCTATATAGGAGTTATCATTATTCAACTTCTATTCCTATAAATTCTTTAACTATTCTTTCAAAATCTTGATCTCCTTTCTCTGAATGGACATCATTTATAAGACTTTAACCAATTTGGTGGCAGAATCTGCACTCGATGTTTGTGTTGTTGTTGATGTTGAAGACTCTACTTCTCCTACAACTGGAATTGGTATTGTTTTAAGTGAGAATATAGCCAATTGTGATGACGGCTCCTTCTCTTTGAGAATTTTTTCTAGTTCCACCTCCATTTCTCTAATTCAGACATTATGTTCAATTATTATCTTGTACATGTGTTCCTCTTTCTTTTCCAATTCTCCAATTTCCTTGGTGTGTGGATCCTCTATATATGGCATCTCGAGCTGCTATATCAACATTCTTCTTCTTTACAATCTCCTTTATTTCCTTCACATCATTGGGGTCATAACCTAGCTTGATAATAAAGTCCTCCAATGACTTAATTCTGGTATATTTTGCAAGAGATGAGATTTTCTCTGGCTTTAGTTGTGAATGTATGTTGTTGATAGAGGATTGTAGCTTTGAAGTTGTCATGGTAGTGTTAGTCAATGTAGAATACAACATCTCTCCAATCTATTTTTGCATGTCCAAATGATCAATCGTTTGGATCTGATTTGTATCAAATGGGAATATTATCTTCTTTTATTCTATTGGCTATTTAGGAAAAGGAAATTATGCTTGCAAGAAATCCATTTGCATTCTCCCTTGTTCAATATCAAAGGCTCATAGAAGCCTATGTTGGGAAGTAACATTTTGCTTCTGGAACTCAGTGTAAGTATTTGATTTCAACATTTCATTATTTTTCTTGATTGATTTGTACTTAGGAAAAATATTGTTGGGTGTGGATCCTGATTATCTTTTGTATTCAAAGCTATCGCTATAATGGAGCCCAATTCATTGTCTCCCGCAAATTATGCACTGTAGGGGGGTCCAGGGGGATAAGAATAGATGTAAAATTGCTTGTAAAATGTTGTAATTTTGTATTCAATCTGGGCCGTTCATTAGGCGAAGATATGATGGTAGAAGTTATGTTTAATTTAGGGTTTTTTGCCTCAGAAGGCAACCCCTCACTATATATGATGGAATTGTATTGCGTCTATGTAGATCTGTATTTTGAGTGAGGAAGAGAGAGGAGATTGAGAGAGAAGAGGGAATTATAGCGGATCTGACGTAGGTTGTATCTCTTCAGTTTTTTGGATAATATAGAAGGAAGGACTGGCTGTTTCTCTGTTGACATAGCCCAAAATAGGGTGAACCACGTATATCTGTGTCTCTCTTGTTTTATGTGTTTTCTGTGTTTATATTTCTACAATATTTCATGTGTTCCATTGTTCTGTAATATATAATTCTCTAACAAATATTAGCCATTGTTTGGCCTTGAGCCAAGTATGTCGTCTCAGTTACATCTGGGGGATCTTGTGAAGTAGAAGAAAATCAAGAGCCTATGAAAATTTCCTCTTCTCTTGTACCTGCAAAAATATCTTCTGGCATTGTTGAAAAAAGTTTATTTGTCATGACTATAGTACTTTGTCCTTCTTCATCCTACATAAAAACTCGTGGTGGATTATTTTTAGGTTTGTTTGTATAAATTAATAAATGATTGGGTTCAATTTATTTCACTAGAGAAGACCCATTTTCTCTAGGATTTTCATCATGCTTCTCTTGAGGGACTGTTGTATGTGACGTGGTTGTAGATAAAATATTCCCCTTAGTTTCCTGCAAGGTGTTATCCTCCCATTGATATTTTTTCATAAAATTCTCAATCTTAGGCCTCAGAGTGTGAGAAAAAGAAGTGGTCTTTTACTGCACTCTCGGACTAGGAATTATGCTGAAGGGGTCATAGGACCAAGTGAAATTTAATTGAAAATTCATCTTCTTGAGAAGTGTGTCTGCCTCAGTTCCTGTTGCCCTATTATTACATAAAAAAGATCCCATCTGTGTTTTGATCCTGAATTTATCTTTTCTCTTGGCTCAAACAAAATACAAATCATCCATATTGATCATTTGCCACACATACTCCAATGAGAAAATACTCATAGGAACATATTTTGGCCATCTGTGTGGTGGAAGCTCATAGACATACACTCTGCTTTCTGTGTGGTTCTGGTACAAGTACCAGTCTCCTGTTTTTTCTTGATCGCTGAGGTGTAAAGTTCTTTGAATCTCATAACCCATCCTAGGTTCCACGTTTTTGTTTAGAAGATAGGCCATTGTATAGATAAACTGATCATTGAAGTCATTAGAGATAAAATCACTTGAATTCTTCCTCACTAAAGAGGTACAGTGTCTAACTCACTCTGCATTACCTTGATAATCCGATTTCTACAAGTTCATTGGAAACATGTCTTCTTGATGAAACAAAAACATGTACACTAACACTAATGAATGTTTAAACATTCCTTCTATTGTGATCTTAAGGAACTGGTCATGGATGTTATCTGCAAGGAATTGACTAAAATTAAATATTACAAAAGGTTTTTA
Organism: Pinus taeda; assembly: GCA_000404065.3. Classification (NCBI taxonomy): domain Eukaryota; kingdom Viridiplantae; phylum Streptophyta; class Pinopsida; order Pinales; family Pinaceae; genus Pinus; species Pinus taeda. Next base: position 23,595 of record APFE031292952.1, read on the forward strand.
TTCTGTGGAAATTATGGAAAGAAAACCTAAAATAGGCTCATTAGCCCATTGATTTGAGTGTTATCGTAGTAGACAAGGCACTAATGACACAATTTGTTTAGTTTTTTTCAGGAAGCATAGAGGTTGGGTATGAGGGGTTCTTCTTTGTGAGTTGAAAATATTCCCGTAGGAAAATCTCAAATATCCTATCTCTTTGAGGGAAGGTCAACCTTTTGTAGAGTTCGATGAGGGAATATACAGAAAAAGGGCTGAAAGAGTCACTCTGGGGGATTTGTAACATTTGGTTAATGGACGGTGGGGTTATAGTCAACACAATGTCACCATTTTAGGCCACAATGGCTCTCTGGCTAGGAATATATCTCGATTGACACCAGATGACAAAGTATGGAAAAGGTTGAGTCTAAGGAAACATGAATTGTGGAAATAGGGATTCTAAGAGATTGATTTCATCACTCTCATCTAGAAAGGTATGTTTGACCCAATTGTGCAGTTCGAACAAGTTGAACTCCATTAGAGAGCTTTCGAGGTCTAAAATGGGCCTCCTAAGAAAAACATAAAACCAAAATAAACTTTATAGGAGCCAATACGATTCAAGATGATGATGTCAACCATGGGGGATGATTCACCATCCTTGGGGTAGAAAAGTAAAAGGATTAAAAAATAATAAAATTATAAAACTACTTTTCAACTTGTATTTTCAACTTATCTCACTATGGCTTAACGAAAATTTTGAGTGGGATTACTCATTCGAGGGAAAAATTAATTCCTCATTCACGGAGTACACATGTTGCATACTCTCGATGGACCCAACTACATAGAAACTTAGAAATACATGAAAATTTATGATTTCAATCACATTTTTCATGTATTTCTCGTTTTTCATGTAGTAGGGTCCATCAAAAGTATGCAACATGGGTACTCCTTCGGTGAGGAATAAAATTGTAAATCCAATGAGTTATTCGATCGAAATTTGAGTAAACCCATAGGGAGACAAGTTGAAAATACGAGCTGAAAAGTATTTTTTTATTTTTCCCTCTAAAATTTGATGATGTAATCTAATCCTATTTTATTATTTCCCCTATTATTTTATAACTCCCTTAGGAGGCCGATTTTAGAACTCAAAATTTCCCTAATGACAATTGGTCTCTACAATTTTGTGGTGTTGAACTGCCAAGGGTATATGGTCTAATTCAATTATAGGAGGGAACATTTGATTCTTGCTGGTTTGTTTTGACTTCCCTTAGATGCCATTGCTTAGAATATTAGGAACATAGCATGGGTGAGGAAATGGGTCTTCTACTGAGGAAAATTTGAATGTCTAATGAAGAAATTGATTGATGTGACCAATATCTTGTCGAAAATGGCTAACTTGAATCTACAGGGGTGACTGAGAAATCGAGTAGATGAGGTGGTAGTTTGAAATCCTCTACATGTTTATATGAAAGGGACGTGGGGAAGAAGGGATGGAGAATGGTCGATTTTGGGCTTTTTATAGACAATTGGGAATTTTTCGTTACTTCTGGTTCGTTATGGAATGGATCAATTGCTAGGAGTTATATGTTTGGAAGGTGGCAGGCATAAGGTAATGGGTGGATTATAATGGAACTTGAGTGGAGAGGCCATGTTGTGAAATAGGAGTGGTGACGATGTCGGGATGTGGGAGAGGAATGATGTAATGGGCGTAGATAACCATTAGCGGGAAGAAGGGTAGATTTCGAGTGGGGGGGGGGCGGGTAAGTGGTAAGAAGTTTGGAGCGGGGCGGTGTGATGTAGTGAGCGCCCACCATGTATTTAGGGTCCCACAATTCAGGATGCCGCTTTTCAGACTCCCCCTCTCGATAAAGATAAAATGGGCAGGGAGTGTGAACTTAATTCCCCGCCATTGATCTCTGCAGGGAAAATCTCAACCACTCCATTATGCATGTCATATCCCACAAGCCGATGAAAAGTCTTTGGCACTTTTGACCTTTGTTATAAAAACCAAACATTAGCACTAGTGCATTATAACATATTAATTAATTGTGATTAAATAACATGATTAATTATTCTAAACCTAATTAACTTATCCTACGCATGATTAATCTATTCTAAAGACACATTTTAATTTGGAAGCCTTTTTATTAATTTTCCAAGGTTGCTTCTACACCTAATCTAATGCATATTTAAGCAATTAACCAAGTTTGGACACTTTGGTTAATATTCCTCTCATCTACCTATTTATTTCAACCAAGATTAAGCTTAATAGTTGACTTATTATGTAATCTATGCAACCTTTTTAACTTAATTTAATCATGATTAAGCACTATGATTAAACTGTATAAGTTATTTCTATGTGCCATTTAAGCAAGCCACACACTTTTATTTGAAAAATTATAAATTATTTTTAATAAATTTTATTCTTTTTTTTTTATCGTGGCATTTCTACTTGCTCACCTACATACATTTTTTCAATGGGGTTTTTCATTTTTTATTTTATTTTATCACATAAATTTTTTATACCCTCTTTTCCTCATTTTCTATATATATATTTTTGTAAATCATTTGCAGAATAAAATGCTACTTACAATTTCATAAACTAAAAGGAAATAGCCAATCATCAATTGAAACTATGAAGCATAGGATCCTAAGAAGACCAAGGAGCGGTGGGATGTTGAGCTTGAAGGAATTATTATCGACAACCTTCCTGATGGTGTATGGTCCATATTGGAGCGGGTGAAGCTTATGGTGGGGTCCAACAAGGTGGTCCTTCTGCAAATGTAGCAAAACTTTGTCACCCACCTGGAACTTGTATGAGACTTAATGTTGATCATGGCATTGCTTGTACTTAGCATTGGCTCTATCTAATATATCATGGACGTGCTCGTCTATGTGTTGAATGTGATCAATGATGTTTTTAGCCCTTTCAGATTTGGACTGGATGTGATCCAAATCTACCTGAGTGGCTACAAATGGTACTACCACATCAATGGCACGTAATGGATGAAATCCGATTCCTACGTGAAATGGGTTGTGGCCTATTGAGTTGTGGAGAGTTATATTGTAGTTTTGTTGGACATAATGGAGACTTGCATCCCATGTGCATGGATGCATCGAGTTGTACATGTGCAGAATGTGTATGATCATCCTGTTTACAACCTCTCTTTGGCGAAAAGTTTGGGGATGGAAATCCATGGATTTAGTAATTTTTGTATCCAACATCGACTATAGACTTGACCAAAATGCACTCAAGAATCTGTTGTCTCGATATGAGATGATGGATACTTGGATCGAGAAGTGTACCCACACTCACTCAAAGAAGAGATTAGCAGTGGCCTCTGCTATCATGCTCTTCTTGTAGGCCACCATGATGGCCATCTTGGAGAATCTGTCAAAGAACACGAAAATGCAATTATTTTCATGCTTAGTAGAAGGAAGGCTCGACATGTAATCCCCAGAGACAAATTCCCAAGGTCAACTGGGAGTAGTTAGAGCAGTATATAGGCCTTGTCTCTTAATTTTTGGTTTGCGAATGGCGCACATAGTGTAGGATCTAATGTATTTCCCAACATCCTCACCAAGTGTCAGCCAAAAAAAATACTTCTGCAACACCACCACTATTTTCTCTACTATGAAATGTTGAGCAACCTAACTATAGTATGCCTCCCAAATCATCTTGGCATGCTCACTTGAAGGAACAAATATATGTGTCAGGTGGCATCGCAATGCCTCTTGAAGTTGATAATTTGGTACTTGTTTCCCTTCTAGGAGTGTCTCCTATGTGCTATAAAATTTTGGATCACTCTTGTATTGATGCAGCCACCCCAAAGTCTCGTGCCAACAAGAGTCGAGCACAGTGATCAACGCCATGACCATTGGTCGACTAAGGCAATCAATGACATTTTTGGTGCTACCCTTCTTATACTTAATGTTGAAATGGAATTCTTGTAGGTAGGTGGAACAATTATGATAGTGATCATTATGTAACTTCCTGTGTGTCTGTATGAACTACACGGGTCAATGGTTTGTGTGGATGACCATTTCCTTCCCTAGAATATAATGCTTCCATTGACGGCAAGCCTGCATAATGGAATACATTTGTTTTTAGTAAGTGGGATACTTTTGGATTGTGTCTAAAATAATCTCATTGTGGTAACCCACTCGATGCCCATGCTAGATAAGAACCGCACCAATAGCATATTCAAAGGTGTCTGTGTCAATCTCAAATGGTTATCGGAGGTCTGGAAATGTGAGCACTAGTGTAGAGGAGTGGTGATGCTTCAACTTGGAAAATGATTGTCGTTGGGTTTGAGACCAAAAAAGCTTTGCTTTCACTCTCCCCTTGTTCACTTGACTTAAAGGCCAAGTTATATGAGAGAACCCCAACATGAACCTACGGAAGAAATTCGCAAGACCCAAAAAGTTGCAGAGCTCTACTAGAGTGGTTGGGGCTCGAAAATCTCAAATGACTTGTATCTTGGATGGGTCCACATGTACACCTTACTCATCAATGATGTACCCCATATATTGAAGTTGGGCCAGGTCAAAAGTGCATTTCTCCAAGTTAGCATAGTTTGTGTTATCACATGGTTTGAAGGACCTCTCAAATATGGTGTAGGTGCTCTTCCCTACTCTCAGTGAAGGTCAAGATGTCACACAAATACACACCATGAATGCATTCGTGAAGGGTCGCAAGATGTCATCCATGAGTCTCATGAAGGTTGCAACGGTATTTGCCAATCCGAACGGAATGACCAACCATTCAAGAAGGTCCTCCTTGGATTTGAAGGTAGTCTTCCAAACATCAAAGGGTTTGATAGGCACTTGGTGATAACCTCACTTGAATTCAATCTTTCTAAAATATTTGGACCCCTTAAGTTGTTCGAGAAGGTCATTAATTCGTGGGATTTGGTACCTATTTCAGATAGTGATCTTGTTGAGCACCTCATCGTCAATACATAGACTCCACATCCCATCCTTCTTCTATACCAATATAATCCATCTCCCACAAGGTGATGAACTTGGCGTGATGTGCTCTTTCTGCAATAGTTCTTGAATCTACCTCTTGATCTCATCATTCTCCATAACAGAGATTTGATAGATTGGTCCATTGGGTAATGGCACAGTCAAGAAAATATCAATGGAGTCCTTGACCTCACGGTGCATAGGTACTCATGTAGGTGAGGGGGAAATATCCCTATATTCCACAAACTTATCCATGTGTTGTTGATGTGCATAGCAGCCCTGCCTCGAAGCCGTGGCCACAGCCTTTTTCTTTCCGTTAGGGATAATCATAAGGAAAACAAATTTCCTGGTCTCGAAAATGATCTTACTGCATTGCTTTGTAGTGATGAAAGAGATGCTGGTAGGCGGAGGTACCTCCACTATCGTGTACACCTTATTGGCCAAAGTAATACTCATAGAGAGAGGCCAGACTCATATACATCATGTTGCTTCCAAAGTATGGTTGTCCTAACAATACATAACAAATTTCAGGAGGAGAAACATCACACAATATCTCATCCGTGAAGGGCTTGATGATGTAGGGAAGGCGACACTCCTAGCTGATGCAGAGATCTCGTTCTTCATGAAGCCACCTAATGGTGTACATTTGTGGATGTGTTGTAGTGTTTAGTCCCACCTACTCCACAACCTCTGCTAAAATGAGGTTACTTTGGCTCCCACTAACAACAATGACTCGCAGTGGAGAACCCTTCACCCACATCTCTAAGTGGAAGAAGTGTTCCCCCTCATTTGGATCTTGAAGCTCAATCTTCTCGATCTTGGTGGTAGCCATGGTGGCGTTGGGCTCTGCATCAATTATTTTCTTCCCTTTGTCATTCCCCTTATTGGGTTCTGATTTAGAGTCAGAACATGTGTCTCATTCAGAGGCCTCTAGCTCAGCTATGAGTGACTACTTGGCCCGACAGTCACTTGTGTTGTGAGTGGATCTCTTACGGAACTCACACCATTTTCTTGTGTCCTTCTTTGTCTTCATGGTGTTGTTCATTTATTGCAGCTTCAACGAGTTTTCTTAAGTAGCCCTCCCTTGGCTCAGTCCTTTTCTATGTGATTTGGTGGTGCCTTCTCCTTGCTTTGGATTCATAGATCCAAAGTCGTGCGTCTTTTTTCTTAACTTCTGCCTAATCTTGAAAAAATATCAATATGACGTGTTGAGCAAGGAAATTGTGAGGAACTCCATCTCATCATGAATGTACTTGTGTAGAGATTAGCGATACTTGAGTACAACATTCTATTGAGTATCCTTGATATCGATCTTCATGCAGACGGTATGGAAAATATTTGTGAACTCTAGCACATCATGGTCCCTTCAGTGTCATAGCATGGTCCACTTTATGTATTTATCTTCATAGCTACCAATAGGTTGATATTGTCCCTTGATGGGGTATGAGATGGAATCCCAAGAGGATGCGGCTGAAAACACCGAGGGTTCATTCTTATGATTTTGTTCATAGTAGAATTCTCACCTCTTGTTGACGTGTGGCGTGACTTTGAGAAGTGAAAAAGTAATATTTTCCCAATTGGAAAGGTCATGAAATGAAAAATATCATTCCAAGAGATTTAACCATTTGTCTAATACATGTGCATCTATGAGGCTCTCAAATATGGGAATATCAAAGTTAACTTGTAGCTTAAGAGGAGTGACACTTCCACACTTGCTACTTGATGAAGATGTGTCACATGTGGGTAGCCATCAAAGGATGTTAGCAAAGTTATCCATCATTGCGTTCTTGTCTCACTCGAGGGCTTCCTCTAGCACCATTTCGAAAGGATCTTGTCGCCCTTCCTCTTTCTTTTCTCCCACCATGGGAGGTTGTTGGGGTTTGTGAAGTTAATCTTGCAATGGTTCAACGAGATCGAGCCCTAACTCCCTATACCCTCACATCATTGGGGACTTGCAAAGAAAAATAAAGAAAGTGGAGAGTACTATGATACCCTTGATCTGAACTTAAACATGAATGTAAAAATTAGAGATATAATCATAAGTACAAAAATGTACCACAAAAACACTTCATTTAGTTAATAGAAAAATATTGAACTATTCTTAAAAAGAGAATGGAAATAAGATAACTCACACGATGGTAGCTTATCTCTAAGAAGAGATGTGACGAGTACATGCCAACTGAAATCTCTTACAACGTGGCTCAAGGGCATTTTTATTATTAAAAAACATGACAAAACCCAAAACAATGAAAACCCTAACATGAGGAGATCTAACACTAAGATTTTATGGGCCTCGTTGGGGTTAGTTAGGTAGCCAACTTAAGTGGGTAGTAACTTTGTCATATTATCTTTGTTAGGTGAGTAGGATACCTTGTTGGAAAGGTCTCTCTCATTACTAAGGTTTTTAGGCAACTATTGGTGTGCAACTCACCTCAAAGAATGTTATTGCAACTCACCTCAAAGAAAGTTATTTAGGGAGTCAAAACCATTCTAAGGGAATCTAGCACAACGCACTAGCAAGGATTAACCCCAAGGGGAAGCACTAATTTTGACCAACTCAGCTAACCCTTGAGGTTATTATAATGAAACATATTATTCAATAATGTAATCTATTTTTTTTATTTTTTTAGTTCTTTTCAAAATCCACTCACACCAAACTTTGGTCCATGGGATTTAAAGAAACTAATTATTTAGTTTGATTTAAGATTTTATTCCTATTCTCAAAAAGCAAAAGCTTGGAGAGAAGCCTCCATTCATATTTTTCAATATTAAAAAACAGTTTTATTTAAAAAACTAAAATAAGTATCATTAAAAATTACACTTTCAAAATATTATTAAAAACCAGAGTACTTTAATAAAAAATATTAAATATACTTACAGAAACCTGTCTTTGGCTATAATATTTATTTACATAAATATATTCTAGTTTTAATTTTCTAAAAAAGATAAAATATACATTATTGTAATTTCCAAAAAAATTAAATAAATAAAATAAAATGAATAAAAAGTAAAGAATACTAGGTTTGCGTGGGTGACTAGCCGAAGGAAGATATCGAATGCTATACATCGTATGGATACCGAATAGATCAAATGCAACCCTCTACTAGTGTCCCCCTACTCAATAGACTGATCTGTATTAAATGCAGTGTTTTAAAATTTGTCAAACACCGTAAACGGTTTGTACTAAATGCAGTTCATTATCATAAAGATCAATTCAAATTTTTTAACTGACTTTTATCTATTTTTGAATTTATTTAGCTTATTATATTGCTGTATTGTAATTTATTGTTATTGTAGCTCCTTTTTAATTTAACAGGAGATGTAAATGACAGTTAGATATGAATAAACATAAATATAGTTAGTTAAAAAACAATTATAATTAAATAATGTTTCAGATCAGATTTTGACTTATTCAAAATAAATTAAATTAAAATAAAATGTTTCATATTTTGACTCGTTCAAAATAAATTAAATCAAAATAAAAAAAATTTCTAATTTTTTAGTGGTATTTTTAATCTACGGTTTTTCCCCATGGTATTTTTCTCTAAAGTGATCTATTTAAAGCCACTAGGTTCTAGGGAGTGTATAAAGTATCAAATCCCTTTTGGAGTTAAAAGATCCCTCTAAGATGGTTACGAAAGAGAAGATACATAGAAACAAAGTAAATCTGCCTGGCTCCCTGTATGCCTTCTCCATTGCTCCTAGTGTAGCTTATGCAAAGGCATATACTGAGCCAAGCAGGAATACTCTAGTTTCTAGCAAGATTAGTCTTATCCCAATTGGAGATGTACTATATGGATGTGTTAATGTCATTGTTTAGTTCATTCATATTGTGAAGTCATTTGATTAAGGTAAGATGTTTCTACATCAGGTAACTATTTTTGTGAATCATTTTTGTATCTATATTTTTATTTTCCCTTTTTTTATTTTACACTAGTGACAACAAGGTTACTTGATAATAGTTTTACTAGATCATAAGTCCAACACATGTTAAACAATTCTAATATTTAATGTATAACATATTGATTTGTATCACAGAAATGCGCGAAGGATTCATCCAGGACACACTTAGGGGAGCTAAAAACCACCAACTTGTCTAGTGGAGTAAAGAAAATGGAGTTGTCTATAATGCGACTTTTTGGAGATTCTGGTGACGGAATCCGGCGGAAGAAATGAGGTTAAATCTTGATTTTTAGCAGTGCATATTTGGATTCAGCCCTAAAAAACCCATGGGAGCCATCGATTGTGCAGAAACTACCTATCAAACTTGGGATTCCAATGAATTGCTGCCGGATTTTGACCGGAAAAATCCGTCGGAAAGGCTTTCAAAAAGTCGCCTTATAGACTACTGCAAAGAAAATTGCACTCTGAGACTAGTGCCAATTTTTTTTTTATGGAAAGCCATGTAATTTAAAAAAATAAAAAATAAAAAATTGTTATAGCATTTAATTTTCTCCTTGCATAGTCAATTTTCTGCACCTTATTTTTCTTGATGAACTTCACATGCAAGTTCTAAAGATCAAGATCCTAAATCTAATGCTATGAATCTAGAAAGTAATCTACAAACAATCTCATCTTTGGTCACATCAATGGTTTTTCTTACAATTGTACACTAATGGTTTTCCTCATCTACACTAGATCTTGATAATTTAGTGAGTTGGACCCATGTTCCTAGAAGAAAGGTGAAAAACAAAAAACCCTCTTGCCAGTCAATTCCAGGTATGGAGGACCTACACATAGGTATCTAGGGATTACCCCTGATGATAAATGATGTATTTTATTTTATGATGGTGTTGGCACCCAACTCTCTGGTTTCTTAGGATATGGGTTTTTGTAATTGGGTATTTATGAGGATTTCTGACTAAGATTTTAGATCTTGGGCTTAGGGTAAGGAAAATTGCACTCCCAATTTTTCTAAGGACGTGTAATTTAAAAACAAACAAAAAAATAACAAAATAACTTTTGCTATTTCATTTTATTTTTTGATTGCATAGCCAGTTTTCTTCCTTAATGTTATTGAACAGCATAAGGAGGTTCTAAAGATAGAGATCCTAAATAGAATGGGATGAAGTTCTAAAGTAATCTACAAGCAATCTTATTTATGGTCACATCAATATTTTCCCTCACAATGTACTCATTTAATTCTTTGGGCTAACTTTATAATATGGCACTACAATATATAGTCTATAATCTAACCCTTTGGGAGGTAAGATCCTTTGCAAGACTAAAATTTATTACTTGTAAAAGGGCTAGATTATGACAGCCAAGGGATCTAGTCAAAGGGTTAGATTATCAAAGTCTTAAGCAGCTTTTTTCACTCACGTGTTATAGTAGGTTGTTTTTTTGGAATTCTGTAGAAAACTTTTTTGATGAAGATCAGCTTCAGGGTAGAAAGGAAATTGTGCTTCTAGAAGCAAGGGAGTTTGAGGACCCAAAATACCATTCTAATTTCGAAATTGGGTGGGAGTTTTAAATGGGTTCTACATCCACTTAAGTGAGAAAGAGAACGCATTCTCTTAATTATATCGCCCCTACAGGTGTGGATGGAAACAACTCTTTGTATGGCCATTCAAGACAACTAGAAAACTACAAGCTCTTTGAGAGAAAGAAAGAACAACATAAAGAGAATTCTGAGTTATATTTTGTATGACCTTTATAATATAGTGGTCAAAATCCAAGGGAAAGACTATGGTTTTTGACTCTGGAGGAAATCAAATGATCCTCAGGATGAGGGCTCCACCACTAAACATTGTTCCAGTTCTAAAAAAAATGCAAACATCTCTCTCTAGCCATCATTTTGGATTAATATGTCCATTATGCCTACTCTTTTCACAATATGTTTATGGTCTATTTCCAATTGTTGGTAACTACCTTTTTCTTTTTATACTCTATCTACATTTCTTCTATCAACCATGGATAATTTTGGGTATGGTTGTCATAGTTTGTTTGTTTTTTAAATGTAAATTGAAGAATTTCATATATATATTATTTGGCTAAAAGATTGTCTCAAGAGTTTTCTCATAAATTTGTGTTGGTTGTCATGTATGCAACACAGGAGTTTTCAATATAAACATGAAGTTTTATCTATGTAATCTTTTTTAGTATCAATAGAAATTGACTAACCAAATTTACTAAAAAAGAAAATGAAGAACAGCAAAGATAGATAAAACCTAAAACCTTTTGGGAAAACGTTAGGCACCCTTTTTCTTATAAAAATTAATGTGTTCCTGGTACACTTTGAGGTGTAGGGTATAGCACTCTAGGTCTATGTTATTGCCACATGGTCAGGATTTTTTGTGAAGGGGGCACTTTGCTTAGGGTTTCTTTTGGATAGCGGAAAACGGACCCCGATTCATTTATTTTCATTTGCCGTACTTTTTTGCCCCACGAGTTTGGACTCTATTCTCCTTCGAGGCTTACATATACTGGCTTTGTCTGTGCAGATTAATATCGACACCATGGCCCAGAACAGGTGAGTAAAATTCTAGGGTCTGTTCTCTCTTTGGTTATTTTCATTTGCCGTACCTTTTTGCCCCACGAGTTTGGACTCTATTCTCCTTCGAGGCTTACATATACCGGCTTTGTCTGTGCAGATTAATATCGACACCATGGCCCAGAACAGGTGAGTAAAATTCTAGGGTGTGTTCTCTCTTTGGTTATAGCTACTTCTTCATTATGATTTGGATTGAAATATTGTTCTAATCAATTCGTTGCCATGGCAGGCTAATATGGAGAAATCCCTTTACAATACGGTTGACACACTCCTACTTTCTACTTCTACTGAATTGTATTCTGCTAGTGCAGGGTTTGTTTGAACAGGCTTCCTTCCTTAACACTTTACGAGTTCCCTTTCCTTCAGGTCACCATTTAGATTCATTTACACGCATTGCAATTTCCATATATATTTTTACAATAGTTTGTTGACAATCCTTCCTTTGCATCCAGGTTCTCTGCAATAGGTTTGATGGTTCCCAACAACTCCATCTTGTCTAGGGCTTTACTACTCGTCCCTTAATTTCTTCGTTCTATTCTTAATTCATTTTTGTTCTATCTTTCTTTTGATTATAACCAATTTTCTTTTGTCGTGGTCCATATGTCACTAACAGGAGCTTGGTTGCTCTATCACAGGTACTGTGAAACCATGGGATGCCATATGATTGATTCCTTTCTAGCTATTGTGATACCAATGGCTTATTTCAGCTTCAGCCTTCATATAATTTTATTGATGACTAAAAGTTATGGATAATTTTTATTTTATTTATATTTTTTTCAATGTTGTTGGGCCTCCTAATTAAATTTCTGTTCTTCTGAGGCCACCATTGCTTCCTATTGGAAAAAATTAGATATTTATTAACTTTCTTCTAATGTATATAGAGTTGTATTATTTTGATATTTTGATATTTCTTCTCACTTCTCATAAGAATATCTTAGTAAACAGTCACTTTTAGTATTACCCTATCCTTCAAATAGAGTTTCAACAATATGGATTTACCTTTCAAGATTTTTTTTTCCAAATTATAAAATTCTAGCAACCCTATTGCTTATGTTCCTTGCTATTATTACTAAAAGCTTTGTGCTTAACATTGTTGTGTTTTCCTATGTGGGGTGAATTTTGCTTATAATTATCTCTAGACTTTTCAAACATGTAATACTAGTTAATATCCATATAGCCTAATTCTTCTTTAGCTTTTGTCTAACTAGAAAATTAGTGAATGTTCTCCTTAGAGAACCCATTCTCCATTTGGTAACTAATGGTTAATTGTTTTGTTCTTAAGCTAGAGAAAGTTCATATATACATATCAGGTCAATAGTAGCTAGACTCACAAACAAAATTCTACCAACCAACTTGTTTAAAAAAAATATTTATTCTACGTTTTCTTATATATATGCTTAATGTTAAGTTTAGCTTATGGTTTTGTATCCCTTTTATTTGTGGTAGAGCTTAGTTATCTCTTGTGTGATTATGTTATTATGTAGTCTCCCTTGATAATTTCTGCCTATATCTCTCACAACTCTACACAATTATACTTCACTTAAGATTGGGTCTCTTTTCCAATGTACTAAGTATATACTAATGATTAATTCAATATGTGAGAAGTAAAGAACTAGATTTATGAATGGTAAGCTTCCTTAAAAGATCTCATATATTAGTATTTTACACTAGTGTTTTTAAAATTAATTGTTGGTTATAATACCATCTATTAGCATGCAACATTTGTATATTAACTTCATCCATTTTTCTATTACATAGTTGCCTACAATTAGAGACCAAGCCATGAATGGTAGTTTGTTCACCAATGTACCATTCCATATGTACACACCCTCAATACCATTCAGTATCTCCAGACACCTTGTTGTATATGCTATATAGTGGAGTGACTACATCACTCTATACAGAAAATACAAAATGAAAATAATTAAGTAATCACAAAAACAATTTATCTATGTGCACTTGATTGCTTCCTAATATTATGGAGGAAGAGAATGTTCCTCCCAACCAACAAACTACCACCAAGATGAAAATATTAACCACTATTTTATTATTCCTTTAGTGGTATATTATATTTTCCTTTCAAGAGAATTTTACCAACTTCTTGTTTTGTTTTAAGTTATTCCCGCCTTTTTTCTAAGCCTTTCTTTTTATTTTTGTATTCCCACATTTTTTATGGGCTCTTCATTTTATTTTTAATGTAAATATTTATTATAGATTCAATATCTTATGTGATATGCTAAAACACAAGACAAAAATCTACTCTACTCTGCACCCAAAACCAAAACCAAAATTGATCAATGAAAACAATAAGTAGAAAAGAAAGAATTTCAATTGCACATAACATAATATTTCTCTAGTGAAAGAAACTAGTCAAAACCCTTGAAGATGTGATAAGGAAACACAATGCTTATTCAACTAATTCGTGCACTAGTACAATCTATCTCTTTGCTTCCTAGGCTTACATTGGCCAACACTTATCCAATTTACTAGCCTTCCAAGCCCCTACATCCTTGTGCTCACAAGCAAGCCTTGGATGAATACATTATGCTCTACAAAGCCTTCAGTTCAAAAGCCAATTTACTAGCCTTCCAAGCCCCTACTTCGTTGTGCTCACAAGCAAGCCTAAGAGCCTTCCAAGCCCCTACTTCGTTGTGCTCACAAGCAAGCCTAAGATGAATACATTATGCTCTACTCATCCTTCAAGTCAAATTGGACAAGTATTTTCTATAGTCTGCCTCACTCATTCCCTTTGCCCAACACTTTGCCAAATTGGTAGCCTTCCAAGCTCCTACTTGGTTGCTCAATTCCTCATAGAACTAGCACATATTAATTGAGAAATTCCTAATCCATAACTACTGAATCCTAACATAGGTCCTCAACTCATTTCATATAACATCTCTACAACTCTGAAAATTATACAACTCATAGTACACTATCACTAAACTCTAATCTCAACTCATTGTTCATGTGAACTCACTGTTAAGTATGAAGCCAAATTCACTAATCACATGCAGGATTCTAGATTCTTCTACACTACCATTAGTTTCTAGATATCCACGATTCTAGATCTTTCTACATCGCCATTAGTTTCTAGATCATTCCAAATCTCAATTTGAATCACATACAGGATTCTAGATCCTTCTTCTACCTCTATAAATTTGTTATTTCTATGGCCAAGGAAAGCAACCCAAGGCCCAAGCCTCTTATGTGATGCAAAGTGATTTCTCTTCTGGAGTGGTTGTTTTATCTATTCCGTTGTTTCTAAGTGAGTAATCTTGTTGTTTCTCCATTTGTTTGTCTCTTTGAATTATTCTTTGCTTTTGCCGTCTAAGTCTCTCACTATGAATGTGTTGTGTGTTATGTATACTTTGGTTTAACAACTAGTATGAGAGCTACGGTCGAATATCAAGCTGTTGAGTGCCATTTCTTTGTTGTGGCAGCATTAGTTAAAACGTTGACTATTACCTCTAGAGCTATTGAAGGCTCTATCGAGAAAATCAGAAATCCCTGAAAAGAAGAGAGTGCATGAAAGGGATCTGTCCACGAAATAGTTGAGGAACACTCGAACTAAAAAACAATTGCTGCAAGAAAAACAAGGTCATGGATCTTTGTTGAAACATGTTGCTAGAGTTTGAAACGTAGAGATCCGTGGAGTTTGGAGTTGAAATGTGGTGTTCGTAAGTTTTTTTTACATCAAGGTTGCACATATATGTAAAGATTTTTCTCAAACCAACATATGTATGTGTGAAATGGTTAAAACATTATATATGTTGTTATATTTATTATGAAGCATATATAATTATATGTTGGAATTTTTAAAAGTATATTTTAAAAAAGGGGTAGGAATTTTGAAAAGGGTATTTTAAAAGGAGGAAGGCCATTATTACTAAATTTTAAAGAGTATTAATTAAAGTTTTATTTTTAAGTGGAGTTTTTGTTTTTTGGGGTGTGAATTTGATTGAAAATGGAGACAATAGTTCAGATATGGAGATGTTGAGCTCGGCTAATTTTTCCCTATGGAAATCATAGATGGAGGATATAATGATTTTAAAGGATCAATATTTGCCGATTGAGGGCACAAAAAAGAAACCCTCATCGATGGCAAATGAAGAGTGGAATAAGCTAGATACAAAGGTGATTGCAACAATCTGCCAATATTTAGTAAAGAATGTTTATTTCAATGTGTCTATAGAAAAGACAGCAAAAGGATTATGGAAGAAGCTCCATGATCTATATGAGAAGAACATGACATCAAACAAAGTGTTCTTGATGAAGAAGCTTTATAATATCAAAATGAAGGAGGG
>APFE031292956.1:0-40499 GCA_000404065.3 Pinus taeda
TTTCAGCTTGAAGACCCATTTACACCCCACAGTTTTCCTGTTTTTCGGAAGCTCCACCAGATCCCATGTGCCGTTCTTATTCAAGGCCATCATTTCGTCCTTCATGGCTGCTTTCCACTTGTCACTTTTCGAACCTTCTATTGCTTCCTGATAGCACAAAGGTTCATTGTCATTAGCTGTAAATGCAATAGAAGTGACATAATCCTCATACCTTCTCGGTGGCCGTTTGATTCTTGTCGACCGCCTTAAGGATGTTTTTGGCGCTTCCTCGATTGGCTGACTACCACCTGTAGGAACTTCTTGCCAATCAGTATCTGAGACTTGTTCATGATCTAAACCTGAACCCTGTTCATGTTCTGATTCTGAAACCTGTTCATGAATAGTATCTAAACTATGGTCATCATGACTATCGTTAGAAATGCTATCAAACTGAATGTGCTGAAAGTCAGATACATCATCTTGTTTCAATCGACTATCTACATCTAACTGTACAAGAGAGGATTCATTAAACTCTACATCTCTGTTGATGATGATTTTGCGGGTAGTAGGATCCCACAATCTATATCCCTTTGTTCCAACACCATACCCAACAAAGATATACCTTTTAGACTTTGGATCTAACTTAGTTCGTTGATGTTAGGCACTAGAGCATATGCATCACAACCAAACACTCTGAGTTTAGAATAGTCACAAGGGTGTCCTTTCCATACCTCTTGAGGAATCTTGCAGTCTATCACCGTCGATGGAGATCGATTTATCACATAACAAGCTGTTGCCACTGCTTCCGTCCACAACTCCTTCTGCAACCCGATGTTACTCAGCATACTCCTTGCTCTCTCTAGAAGAATCTTGTTCATGCATTCAGCAACTCCATTTTGCTAAGGAGTATAAACTGTGGTCTTATGCCTCTCGATCCCTGCATCCTTGCAATAGCTGTCAAACTCCTTGGAAGTAAACTCACCAACATTGCTAGTTTGTAAACATTTTATTGTTCTACTATTGTTGTTTTCTACTAATGCTCTAAACTGCTTGAAAACTGAAAAAACATCAGACTTTCTTTTCAACATGTAGACCCAAACCTTCCTAGAAAAGTCATCAATGAATGATACAAAATAAGACGAACCACCATATGAAGTTGTAGGGGTTGGTCCCCAAACATCTGAATGGATATAATCAAGTATGCCTTTACTAGTATGTTTGCCTGTTTTAAACTTTTGTTTACTTTGTTTTCCAAACAGAAAATGCTTACAGAAATCTAATTTTCCAGATTTTAGATTTGGAAGTAACTTGCGATCAGCCAAAATTTTCAACCCTCTCTCACTCATATGCCCCAATCTTTGATGCCATAAGTGAATGGAACTCCTGTCATGTTCAAACACAGTAGACACAAAATCTGACCCTGTACCTCCATCTAACTGAAATAGATTTCCTACTTTCTTAGCTTTCATAACTAGTAAGATGCCTTTGTAATTTTCATTACTCCACCTTGAATTACAATTTTATATCCATTTGAATCAAGTGCTCCTAATGAAATCAAGTTTTTCCTTAAATCTGGTACATGCCTCACATCAGTTAATATTCTAGTTGTCCCATCAAACATTTGTTAGTTGTTATGCTCCCAATCCCAACAATATTACATGTTACATCATTACCCATGTACACAACACCATCATTAATTGATTTATATTCCTTAAACCATTCTTTATGGATACACATGTGGTTTGATGCACCGGAATCTAACAACCAATATTGACCATGATTTGACACATTAACTGATAATACTTCATCACTCATACCTGAACCAGATGTCGAACTTGTATTTGTCGTATTTGCCTCCTTCTTCTCTGTTGAAGACTCTGCTTTTGAAGTTTGCTGTTGTCACTTCCAGCAGTCCTTCTTTAAATGCCCTGATTTGCCACAAAACCAGCACTTTAGCTTACTCTTCTTCCCTTTCGACTTTGAACGTGAGTCGTTCTGCTTCCTGGGGCGTCTCTCTTTCGAACAACCTCTAACCATCATAGCTTCTGATGTAGAGGTTTCGGAATGCGACTTCCTCCTTGTTTCTTCCGATAATAAGGATGCAACTACATCATCAAACTCAATAGTTTATGATGAACTAAGACTTATAGAAGTAACAAAATGATCCCATGACTCGGGCAACGAGCACAATAAAGTAATAGCTTTATCCTCGGATGGAATTTTTACTTCTATACTTTGTAATTGCACAAGAAGAGTATTAAAAGCATTTAAATGATCAGCAATCGATGTACCTTCCTTCATTCGCAAATCGTACAACTGTCGCTTCAGGAGAATCCTATTGGTTAAGGATTTGGTCATGTACAGTTTCTCCAGTTTCGTCCACAAACCAGCAGCTGTTGTCTCCGACACAATATTAAACAGGACATCATCAGCTAGACACAGTCGAATAGCACTAATCGCTCTTTCATCCATCTCGGCCCACTCACTATCTGTGATGTTGTAAGGCTGTTTGGCCTTGCCCAACAACGCCTTTGCCACGCCATGTTGGACAAGTAAATCATGCATTTTTACCTTCCAGATCTCAAAATTATTCTTGCCATTAAATTTCTCAATTTCAAACCGGGCACTTTGATTTTTTGCCATTTTGTATCAAAAAGCACAATAATCTCCAATACTAACGTTTAAATACCAGCAATTAAAAAAAATTGCCTATGCCTTTGTTTTTACACAACAAAAAAAACTGCTTATGCCTTTGAAAAAAATATCTGTCGTTTGCACTTCACACAAAAATTTCTGTGCAACATTACGGTTTATCCTCTAAAATCCATGCATTCACGCACCTACCTTTGCTACAAACATTTTAAATCATTGCTAAAGTTAACTGCGACAATATCATTAAGAGGAGCAACGTTTTAATTTGGAGATGGTGGTTCAACGTTTTAACACAGTGACAGCGGTTATGTGTGTCCTCTGGAAGTTTGAGATTTGAGAAAAAAGAATTAGTACAAAACCGGCACTGCTAACGTTTTGCACTGGGAGCTTCCTTCCCAACAGCTCGTTTTTTTTTTAAATATGCGGCCTCAAGGAGAAAGCAGAACGTAGATCCAATGAACCATTGTAAACGGATGGAAGGGAAGTTGGCTCACGCCCTCTGAATTATAAAAAAAAATAAAACAAAATCATTCACGCCATTCACCTGCGGGTTTAATAGATTGAGATAGCGTGCACCTTCACCAGCGTAATCAGCACGCAGGCGGTCTCCACCTTTCAGGGAGCACGCAGGCTGTCTCCGCACAGGTAATATCCACGCACATCAGTGAACTCCACGCACAACAATGAACCAAGCTCAACGTTCTGCAACAGGTCAACGGACAGCCAGCGCTCCACAGTAACCTTAACACGCAGAACAACCATACGCTCTCCAGATTAGCGCGATGCTAAACAAGGTAGTCCACTGCAGGATATCACTGTTGCCCATGCAGCAAGTGATGTTATTCCTCCATGCAGGTAACCAGCTCCACGCAATCTCCAGCATGCACCTCTAGTAGGTAATCTCAGCACGTCCAGCACGCAAACTCCAGGATGCCACGCACAGCAATCAACAGCACCAGCACTCCAACATTGCTCTGATACCACTTGTTGGTAAGCAGACGCACATCTTAATTAAATAAAATACACAGCAGATAAATCAAACACATAAAGACACAGCTTTTAACGTGGTTCACCCAACCAATCTGGGCTACGTCCACCAAACATAGGCATCGACAATTTATTAATCAAACAGGAGATTACAAAATGAAATCCTCACAAAACTCTCACCCTCTTTTCCATCATCCGAATGGTTGCCTGTTATATAGCATAGAGAATCTAACAACCTCATTAACTCACTCACATCAAATATAGGAGGCATTAATCACCTCCCAACAACCTGGAGCTAATCTAGGAACTGAATTTCTATTGTTGTCACCTTCAGAGATTTTTGCCTATTTTACTCTAAACAGAAAATCTCAACACTGCAAAGGTATGGTAAATAAATAAAAATATAAATAAACTAGAGGTATCGTAAATAAATAAAACCTCTTTTTATATTTAGCCCATAAACCTCTTTATATTTAAGAAAACTCAAAATAGAGGTTTTATTTAGGTGAAGCCTATGGGCCAAATACCATTTTAATACCATGGGCTAAATTCCATGGGCCAAATACCATTTTAATACCATGGGCTAAATACCATGGGCCAAATACCATATTTATAAAATAGGTCTGGTAAATTAATAAAAATATAAATAAACTAGAAGTATGGTAAATAAATAAAACCTCTTTTTATATTTAGTCCATAAACTTCTTTATATTTAAGAAAACTCAAAAAGAAAGTTTTATTTAGGTAAAGCCTATGTGCGAAATGCTATTTTAATACCATGGGCTAAATACCATATTTATAAAATAGGTATGGTAAATTAATAAAAATATAAATAAACGAAGAGTATGGTAAATAAATAAAACATCTTTTTATATTTACTCCATAATTCACTTTATATTTATGAACACTCCATTTTTTTTATTTAAGTGAAGTAAAAATATAAATAAACAAGGAGTATGGTAAATAAATAAAACATTTTTTTATATTTACTCATAAATAAAACATTTTTTTTTATATTTACTCCATAATTCACTTTATATTTATTTATGAGCACTCAAAAAAAAGTTTTATTTAGGTGAAGCCTATGGGCCAAATTGTTAATAATACCATGCAAAAAAACATTAATAATCTTAATATTAATATTAATAAAAATAAAGATGGCACATGGTGTTGACCCATGGTATTGAGAACCAATGGTATTGACCCATGATATTATGTTGGAATGTAAGTTATTTAAAGGAGGGAATTAAACCAGCAT
This sequence comes from Pinus taeda, assembly GCA_000404065.3. Lineage (NCBI taxonomy): Eukaryota > Viridiplantae > Streptophyta > Pinopsida > Pinales > Pinaceae > Pinus > Pinus taeda. The sequence continues at coordinate 4,877 of APFE031292956.1, forward strand.
AGATCCATTTTTACTCTGGATCTACTAAAATCTAGGATAAAGATAGATATATGCTTGGTAACACAGTGTCTCGCAATCAAGCATATTTAAATTTAATGATAAAATTATGAAACACCACATAATTAGTAGAGTTGCATTCAAAGCATCATTACAATCCATAAAAGCTTTAACTTAATAATGACTTCATCCTTCAATACAGGGTAATTGCAAGTAAATATTGGCCTCACGTCCTCTATTACTTTAGAATTAGAGGGCATTGACTCTCAAGGATGTGAGCTTAAATATGGCATTGACTGGGATGTGAGCTTAAATAAACAATGATATACCATACTCACACATATGAAATATCATCGTGAAGAAGAAAATCCATTTGTACCTTTCTCAGAATACAAAGTCTCTCAAAGCCTGCGACCCTATAGATGTTCCGTGAATAGAACTCGAAGAGTAAGTGGGACCTTATAGATGAAACGAAGGGGTAGCGAAATTGTTGGATAAGTTAGTTCAAAAATACTTGTGTGGTATCCATCCATTCATATATATATATATAGAGTTAACTCACAATGAGTGGTGGTCTTGTCAAAATTTAACTCTTTATCGGTGGTGTGGCAAAAATATGTGGAAATTATATTGTGGTCCTCCTGGGAAATTTAAAGGTCTTTGCCGTAGTTCTGCCGCTTGGGTATCCGTTTTCTTTAAAGGGAAGACTTTTGAGTTCTCATCGGTGGTCACCCACGACTGACGAGCATGAAAAATTGCCGTTATCGATGGTCTTTCCACGGCATGGAAAATTTGAAGAGAGTCTTTATTAGTGGCCTTCTTCCACGAGAAGGAAAGACTTGGAAGCTTTATCGGTGGTCTGCCACGAGAAAGAAAGATTTGGAAGCTTTATCGGTAGTCTTCTTTCGGAAGGAAAGATATTTAAGAGGGAAAATTTGAGTCTTTATCGATGGGCGCAAATTTAAGAGAGTCCTTATCGGTGGAAAAGGAAAGAAAAATTTAAAGGTCTCTCCGCGTGTTTTTCAATTTAAGAAAAATGAATATGGTATTTTAGAATTAGCAGTTATAATCATTTTGTACTTTTCATAATCTTCAATTTAATATAGCCGTTTCATTGAAAATTTAATTTTCTAAATTTTTAGTCAATATTATTATTAAAATATTAATAATCGTAATAGAATAGATATAAAGTAAATGTGATTTTTATTTAAATATTTTTATATTAAAAAATAGTTAAAAAAATATATAAAAATAATAATTTACATTTTATTTAAATATTTAAATAGAAAATATATTGAGTAAATATATAATTTTTATGAGGATTTTTTAAAATAATAATTTTAAATGTATATGGATGTGAGGTTTGGGGTTGTAGTATTTTTAGGAAATCTTAGAGAAAGATTGAGTAAATTCAGAAGCATTTTAAAATGTATAACTTCAAAATTAAAAGCAATACACCCTATCTTATTTTCTTTATAGAAGTGACTTCAAAATTAAAAGCAATACACTCTATCTTATTTTCTTTATAGAAGTGAGTATTTCCCCTATCGAGAGCCTAGTTATGACTAGGCTTCTGTTGTACAAGCACAAACTCAATAACATAGGAGACCATAGACTTCCTAAACTAGCTTTAAATTCCAGCAAAAACCAGCTATGGCTCAAGGGACGCTGGTATAAAGACACTAGGGCCTCGTTAAACCATTGGGAGATTCATGAGAATGTTGCATTGCAAAATATTAATAACATTAAAAATATTGTTACTTCTAAGTTCAAAACAAAAATGTGGTGCTAGAAAGATTTAGCAACTAAAAGAAAATTAAGATATTATAAGTAGGTCATCAATCCCACCCTAGAAGATCAAAAATATCTCTCTGTTTTAACTAGCTCAAAGAAGAAAATTAATATAGCCAAGATTAGAACGAACTCTCATGAACTCCATAGTGAAACGGGTCATTGGGTAGTTCCAAAAACACTATGGATGGAAAGGTTCTACCATCTCTGTGAGAATACGAACATCAAGGATGAAATCACTTCCTCTTAGAGTGTTGAGCCTACAACCACATTAGATCTCAGTTTCAAAATCTTTGTTATAATATTGACTTTCAAAATTATAGTGAGCTCAAAAGACTTCTCTCCAAACTTTTTGAGCATAGGAATAAAATCTTAAATCAAACTAAATAATTCGTTTCTTTAAGTTCAATAGGCAAAAGTTTGATCTCAATAGACATTAGCCACCATTAACATCATCATAATTTCAAAATTTCAATAAATATAAAATTATTTATACATTAGTCTAATTAGCTATTAACTGGTATTATGTAAACCTAAAATTTAAAATTAAAATACCTTGAATCAAATAAATAATATATATATTATATATATATATATATATAAATATATTATATATAATATTTTAGTATATTTAATTCCGTTAATATCGCCAATAATTATATCGTGGCAGGTGGGGCACGTCCTTCCACTCCATACGTGGAACAAGCAGCTTCACTTAATTAACGATTTATCTTCATTTTCAAAATCTATCACAAAAACGTCATATATAATGAAACGAGAGAGCTAATGCTTATTTACACGTCTGGATTTAAACTGAACTTCCATATGGTATATATATTGCTGGTCAACCTCTTATCTATTTATAAACATTTTTTTAATATATTTATTTATTGAATATTTTAATATACATGCTAAATTTGAATTTATTTTTTAACTCTTATTAAAATTGATTTATTTTCCAAGCCTTAGCGAAGCACTTAATAGATTAAATTGGAGAATATAATTCAAAATTGATTTATATGTAGAGCAGGTACCTTGAGGCTTGAACATAGGATGCACCTTTAGTTCTTGTCTTGAGACACCAGTAAGCTGCAGCATATAGATGACAACATCTTCCCAAAGTAGAATTTTAATGGAAAGCTCACTGATTTCGATATTTCAATGATGACAAGATGCCATCAAACTTGATGTTCAATCTCTTTTGAACCGTTGCTTCTAAAGGACTCCCGTGATAGCTATATGATGATCTATACTAAGTACAAAAAAATGATTTAAATATTAAACACTGTTAACAAATTGATGAATCAACTTTATTGATGAATTGGACAGTTCACAGGTGAGGAGCTCCACTTGGAGACTACCTCTAGCAGAACGCTCTATATAGAATCATCTTACAATAAAAAATATATATAGTGTTCACACATCCAGGGAAGTTATAACAATTGCCTAAGAAGTTGGAATTAATTCCTAATCTAAGGCTCTAATGAACCGAATCTCTCCAGATTTACATATTCTCCATTATCTTCAACACTTCCCCTTAATGGAGAAAGGAGTTCACAAGTATTCCTAACATTTCCCTAAACAATTCAAACTTGATTATACCAAAAGGCTTAGTAAATATATCAACTACATTATCACATGAATTACAGTGTTCAACACATATTTCCCTTGTGTGCACCTTTTCCCTAACAAAATGAGATTGTGTATCTATGTGCTTGGTGTTTTTATGGAACACCGGATTATAAGCAAGTTTGATAGAACTTTGATTATCACATTTGATAAATGTGGCTTCTGTTTGCCCTTCTCCTGCATCTTGGAGAAGTCTTCGTAACCAAACTGCTTCACATACTGCTGCACACATGGCTTGATATTTTGCTTTTGCTAGGGACAAGGTTACAATATGTTGCTTTTTACTACCCCATGAAATGACCCCGGATCCAAAGCTGAAGGCATATCCTGTAATGGATCTTCGATCGTCCAAGTTTCCCACCCAGTCAGAGTCTGTAGATCATGCCAGTCTAACATCAAATGAATCAGAATATAAAATGCCAAAATCTAAGGTTCCTTGTAGATAACTTAGCACTTATTTTGCTGCAACCCAATGGTTCTCATGAGACTGAGACATATATTGGCTCAATACACTCACTGCATAAGCCAGATCAGGCCTAGTTGTAGTCAAATAGATGAGAGTCCCAACCAGATTTCTGTACAACATTGTCCCTACCTCTTTCGAACCATCATTAACCTATAATTTTTCGTTCTTTTGTAGTGGTACAAATGCAACCTTACATTGATCCATTTTAAACTTGTTCAACAAACTCTTGAGATACTTACCTTGGGACAAGAAAGTGTGGCCTACTCCAGACTTCTAAGTCCAAATAGTAATGCAGTTCTCGAAGGTCTTTCATTTCGAACATCTGTGATAACTACTACTTGATTTCTTCAATGAGTTTTTCTACATTGCTTGTCATAATCAGATCATCTACATACAAATAAATCAATACAATCCGCCCCTCATCATCATACACAGTATACAAGTTAGGATCATTTTTTCTCCTGATATACCCATGCTTAAGAAAGAACAAAACTATTTTATCATACCAAGATCTAAGAGCTTGTTTTGGTCCATATAAATCCTTCTTTAATTTGCAGGCTAAATGCTCTTCCCCTTTCTTGACAAATCCCTCTGGTTGCATTAGATATACTTCATCTTTCAGATCTCCATTTAAGAAAGTAGACTTTACATCTAGCTGGTGTATTTTCCAGTGGTGTTTAGTAGATAATGCAATAATCATTCTAATTGTGTTTAATTTAGCTACTGGGGTGAAGGTTTCCTCATAATCTATATCTTATTTTTGGGAATACTCCTTTGCGACCAACCTAGCTTTATATTTATCTATAGACCCATCTACTTTAAACTTTAATTTGTATAGCCATTTGCACCCTATGGGTTGTTTTCTTTCAGGAAGCTGAACTAAATCCCAGGTATTATTTTTAATGATAGATTCATATTCCTCCTGCATTGCTTCCCTCCATTCATTACTTTGACTAACTTCATTAAAATTATAAGGTTTAGCAATGTTCAACATACCAGTAATGAGCGAATGATCCCTGTATCTGGTTGGAAATTATATATGCCTGCTTGATCTTCTGAGTGGTGGAGTGGCTTCAAACCTGATTTGATCAGCCACTTCTTCTTTGTCTTGTTGTTGCTACTGATGTTGTTGTCACTGTTGCTACTCACCGACCCCTGTTTCATTACTTTCTTCTAACGATAAAGGCATAAGTCATTCTTTATCACTACGAACAGGGTTCCCATCATCTACCTATTCATGAAATACCACATCTTGGCTTGCAAACACCTTGTGAGTCGAAGGATTAAACAACTTATAATCCTTAAACTCACTGCAGTATCCAACAAAAGTACACTTAATGGATTTTGAATCTAACTTCTTACTATCTTCTTTCGGGACATGATCAAAAGCCTTACAACCAAAGACTCTAAGATGACTTACTGCAGGCTTGAAGCCAAACAATGCTTCGAAAGGAGTTTTATAATCCAAACACTTAGTGGGACTCCTATTCTTAAGATATGCTGCAGTGTTTACAGCTTCTGCCCAAAAACCATTGGTCAGATTCTTACCTTTGAACAAGGGCTCTATTTTTCCTTTCCACAACCCCGTTTTGCTGAAGAGTGTAAGGTGTTGTGATCTGTTGTTGTATTCCGTGTTCTTTGTAGTATTTGATGAAGTCACCCTTCTTGAATCCTCTACCTTGGTCTGAGCGAAGAATTTTGATGAACTTTCTTGTCTGCTTCTCAATTATACTTCTGAATTGCTTGAAGTATTCAAAAGCATGAATTTTTTTCCTGAGGAAATACACCTAGGTGAACCTTGTACATTCATCAACAAAAGTAAGAAAATAGCGGGCCCCTCCTAACGACCTTGTCTGCATTGTCCCACACAGATCAGTGTGTACAAGTTCAAGTATATCCCTTTGCTTCCTATCGATAATAACAAGAAATTCATCTCTATGTAATTTACCAAAGGCACATGCTTAACAGTCAACATGCATACTCTTCAAAACAGGAAGACCATTCACCATACCTTTTTTATGAAGAAATAGTAGGTCACTGAAGTTTATATGCCCAAATCTTTGATGCCAAAGATTCTCTACAGACATGGCCAATGATGCCAACGGTTGATGTGACACACTTCTGGCATCCAGTTTATACAATCCTCCTGCACGTACACCTGTTGTAATGGACTTCATCCGATCCAACATGTCTTTAATTACACAATGAGATGTAAAGAACTCTACCTTAAGATCATGATATGTTATTCTAGATACAAAGATCAAGTTCTTTTTAATCCCGACTATATATTGTTGGCATTATGATACACGTGTTGTCTTTCATGGCAACTCACTCAGAGGTATGATACAGGTGTTGTCCTTGATGGAAACTCACTCAGATGACAGATCATAGTGCAGGAGGTCAAGAGCAAAGAATTAATGATCAAAGAGAGGTATACGCAGGTTACCCTTGATGAAACTGCATATACATGCGGGTTAGTAGAACAAAAGGCGCGTATACGTACACACACAATTTCACAGAAGGAAAGGCGCGTACATGTTGTGAATCTATGTTTTGGTACGTGTTTTTTGGTCCATGGCATTTTAGTGTTGGTCCATGGTATTTGGTCCAAAGTGTTGACCCCAGGTATTGGGTCCAAGGTGTTATGCTTTTAACCTGCAAAAGATACCCAAATATAGAATATGCGAAGAAAAATACCCAGAACATAGAATAGTGAGAGTCAACAACAAATAATTTATTATTTAGAAGCAATGTTCACTAGCATCTTCGAGGGGGCAACCTCCGATAGAGCAGAGCTCGATTCAAAAATAAGACACATGATGCTCCTCGCAGGGAGTATCTATCCTTTATATATGACTCATACATGTAATACCATGGATCAATACCATGGGTTTTATTAATACCATCTACCTAATACTAGGCCCATTTGCAACTAACTGTGGTCCCGTAATAAATAGTGGGTTAACCACTTACAATTATTAATATGGGCTTTATTGACTCTTTATTATGACATGATCCCACTACATAAATAAGGGGGTTAGGGTGGGACCCTAACATGCCCTTCCCCTGAAGAATAGCCTTGTCCTCAAGGCTGAAGCTATGGAAACTGCTGAAGAATAGTGGTTGGTTACCAAGTTGCATCTTCCGGAGAGGTGTCTTTCCACTTGACGAGGACTTCCTTAATCAGTCAGCCACGCGGGGGTCGTTCTCGTGTGTTCGTGACCTGTTCAGGTTGGAGAAAAATTGACCCTTCCTCGTCCAATTCAGGTAGACTGGTTTGAATTCTGCAATTTTTCCCAATCACTTTCTTGAGGCATGAGACATGGAAAACTGGATGAATTTTTGTCATAGGAGGCAAAGCCAACTTGTATGTTACTTCTCCAATGCACTGAAGTACTTCATATGGTCCGTAGAATTTTGGAGATAGTTTCTGACAACCCTTGTCTTTCAGTGATGTTTGCTTATAGGGTTGCAGCCTCAAAAATACCTGATCCCCTTCCTGAAATTGGCGCTCTGAGCGATGCTGATCTACCTATTGCTTCATGCGGTTTTGAGCTTGATGAAGATTTTCTCTAAGATGGGTGAGCATGGTTGAATGACTTTCTAGGAGTTGATCCACTGCTTGTACCTTAGAGCATCCTTTGATATAAGAAGTAGGGGAAGGAGGGAGTTGACCATATACTGCTTCATAAGGAGTCATTTTGGTGGTGGCATGATAGTTGGTGTTATACCACCATTTAGCTAGAGGTAACCACTGAACCCACAGATGTTGCTTTTCTGAAGTAAAACACCTAAGGTATGTTTCCAGACATTTGTTGACGGCTTCAGTTTGACCATCTGTTTGTGGATGATAGGAAGTGTTGAGTTTTAGATGGGTGCCTTGTAGCTTGAAGAGTTCCTGCCAAAAATTACTGGTGAAGATCGGGTCACGATCGGACACAATAGAAGTGGGCATGCCATGCAATTTGAAGATCTAATCCATGAAATATTGAGCAACCAAAGTCGGTGTAAACAGATGGGGTAGGGCGCAGAAATGAGCATGCTTTGAAAGTTTGTCCACAACCACCATGATGACTGACTTGTTTCTGGACTTTGGAAGACCTGTAATGAAATCCATAGAAACCTCCGTCCATATTGATGCCGGGATGGGAAATGGTTGTAATGTGCCTGGTGCTTTGACGGTCTCCCCTTTGTGGCGTTGACATACATCGCATTCTACTACAAAAGTAAGGATGTCCTTTTTCATGCCTGTCCAAAAAAATGATCTTCTGGTGTGAGCATACGTCTTTTGAAAGCCTGAATGTCCTGCAAGGGGGGATGAGTGCAATTATGCCAAAATGTGACTTTTGAGGCTAGATGTTGGTGATATTACGACTATGTCTCTGTAGCGAAGAATCTCATTCTGCCACGAGTAGCCCTTGGTGGGATTTGGATCTGCCTGCAATTGAAAAATGAGTTGGGAGAGCCCGAGATGTGAAAACCATTCCCTGCGAGCCTCTTTAATCCATTCTGGAATGGGAAGGGAAATTGCTAGCAGGGTGCTTTTTTCCTCAAATTGGCGAGATAATGCATCTGCTACCCTATTTTCTGCCCTTTTTGTAAACGATCTCATAATCATCTCCCAGCATTTTGGCGAGCCATTTATTTTGTTGTGGGGAGGATAGGCAATGCTCCAAAAAATATTTAATACTATGATGGTCTGTGCAGATTTGGAAACGTCGCCCCAGTAAGTAAGGTCGCCAGGTCTCTACTGCATGTAAGATGGCCATCATTTCCTTCTCATAGGTAGATTGACCCAGATTCTTCCCACTTAGTTGTTGGCTTGTGAAGGCCAAAGGTCGACCTTCCTGCATTAAAACTGCCCCAATACCTATACTCGAAGCATCACATTCAATGACAAAAGATTTGGTGAAATCCGGTAGTGCTAAGACTGGAGTGGAATACATGCACTTTTGAGAGCTGTAAATGCCTGTTGTGCATCCTCATTCCAGAAGAATGATTTTTTCTTCAGGAGTTGCGTGAGGGGCTTCGCTATGTGACCATAATTGCGGACGAATTTGTGATAATAGCGTGTGAGACCCAAAAATCCTCTCAGGCTCTTCAAAGTCTTAGGTTGAGGCCAATCCTGCATTGCCTAGATTTTTTTGGGGTCCACCATGACACACTGCACGCCCCATAATGTGGCCCAAATACTCAACTTCTTCCATGCCAAACGAACAATTGGACATCTTAACAAATAATTGATGCTTGTGGAGCAGTTGCAAAAGTAGATCTACATGTTGAATATGTGCGGCCCAAGTGCAACTATAGATGAGGATGTCATCGAAGAAGACAACAACAAATTTCCTGAGATATGGTTTGAGAAGATGGTTCATAAGGCTCTGAAAAGTAGATGGGGCATTACAAAGACCGAATGGCATGACCAAGAACTCATAATGGCCTTCATGAGTTCGGAAAGCGGTTTTTGGAATGTCGACTTCCTTCATGCGAATTTGGTGGTAGCCTAAGCGAAGGTCCAGCTTAGTGAAGAATTGAGCCCCATTGAGTTCATCGAGCAAATCATCAACCACCAAGATGGGAAATTTATCTTTGACTGTCAACTTATTGAGGGCCCTGAAGTCTGGACACATCTGCCATTCCCCATCTTTCTTGAGTACCATGACCACCGGTGATGAATAAGGACTAATGCTGGGATGTATGACCCCTTCTTCCAAAAGTTCCTAGATTATTTTTTCTATTTCATTCTTTTGGGTGAACGGATATCTGTAGGGGCGCACATTTGGGGGTTGGGCCCCAGGAACCAAGGTGATGCTATGATCATGTTCCCCTCTCGAGGGTGGAAACTCATGAGGCTTGTCAAATACTGGAAGATGGTTATTTAAAATATTTTGCATCTCTGGGTGACCACCTCTTGTATTTCCTGCGTGCATGCCTCCCCAAATCCACAGGTTTATGTGCTCAACGACAGATCCCGTGGTTTAAAGACGCCAAAACACGTCTCTAGCCAAATTTTTTTTTGCTAAGAAATGGAGATCCCACCGGCCCTGGAAAGAGCTCTGATACCACTTGTTATGCTTTTAACCTACAAAAGATACCCAAATACAGAATATGCGAAGAAAAACACCCAGAACATAGAATAATGAGAGTCAATAGCAAATACTTTATTATTCAGAAGCAATGTTCACTGGCCTCTTCGAGGGGGCAACCTCAAATAGAGAAGAGCTCGATTCAAAAATAAGACACACGATGCTCCTTGCAAGGAGCCTCTATCCTTCATTTATGACTCATACATGTAATACCATGGATCAATACCATGGGTTTTATTAATACCATCTACCTATTACTAGGCCCATTTGCAACTAACTGTGGTCCCATAATAAATAGCGGGTTAACCACTTACAATTATTAATATGGGCTTTATTGACTCTTTATTATGACGTGATCCCACTACATAAATAAGGGGGTTAGGGTGGGATCCTAACATGAAATGACAAAGTTTTATTTATGTGGCAAAATATATCAAGAGACAGGTGGAGGGCAGGTCGAACCTGTGACGTCCCCCTCCCAACTCCGTTACATAACCATTGGACCAAGAACTAGAATTGTTAAACGATGGCCACCATATTCTATTTTCACCTTCAGTAATGAACGACAATGGAGTGGAGGGAGCCAGGCCCCTCACCATACGACCACACACACTAAACCAAGGGCCAGTGCTAATGGATAAGTGCGCTTAGAGCATCGCTTATCCTATTTAACTTAATTAATCCAAATTTTAAGTTAGCGACAATTTTGGAGGCACACCAATTTCGGTAGAATTGCCAACTTTGATGGTGCTAACTGGAGTATTCTCGAGTTTTAGCAAGGTTTCCTAGGGAAACATTGAATGATGCATATCTTGAGCAATTTTTGACCAAATTGAGCTCAGAAAGAGGTGTTCTTGGCTAATTTGGACATTTTGAACACATTGGTGCAGGTATCAGGAGCCTTAGAGCTTTGTAAACAAAATGTTTGCCACATTGAGTTAATACAGAGGCCCAAGCCATGGAAGATGGACCAAGGAGATGTAGCCTAGGAGGGGTGAACTCCTTCATTAAAACACTACATTAATGTGCCTCTTTGATGGTTTGTTGCACTGTACATGTTTTTTGTTCAGTATTTTTTTTTGAAGCTATTTTTCTCATGAATGTCACTTTAAACTTAAGGAAATTTACCTAATTGTATGCACAAATAGTTACTGAAATCTCAACACAAGGAGAAATAATCAAGCATATGTTTATAAATCTGTAATTGTTATAAGCACAACAAACTAATCATACATAAACAAATCAAGTTGGTATCATAGCAAAGGTTGAATTGCGTGATTGCTTTAGTTTGTGCAATTAGGGTTTTAATGGTTGCAAAATTGTGATGCTTACAAGGTTAAAGTTGCAGAAAGGAGAAGGGAAGTTATTGGTTGAAACTCCTGAGGTAATGCCTAGAAGAAGGAGAGCCACAAGGCCACAATTTCCACCACCCAAATTTCCAATTCCAACTGCACTTGAAACTTCTCAATTTTTGTCTTTAACTGAGATTGAAGGGGTATAAGCAGTACCAATTTCTAAGCTTGAATCCATAGCCATTATGTCTGGAGAAATAGAGCCTGAAGGTCCCTCTTTAGAAGAGGAAGAATTCAAGAAAGATTTCTATACTTTGACTGAGATGATTAAATTCCTCTATGAAGAGAGGAACACTAGAATGGTTGGAGAGAGTTTTAAACCTCCACTTGGAGAATGAAGCTCTGAGGAAAAAAACATGAGAAGAAGGATTCTAAAGGGAATGGTTGAAAGCTACCTCCATCTCCACCATCCTCATCATCTTCCTCATCATCTCCATCATCTCACACATCATCATCTTCCACTACCACCACTGAAACTGCCCATACTCATTCCAAAACTCCAAAAGGAAAAACTCCATTACTGAAATTGGACATAAGATTTGAACTTTCCATGTACAAAGGAGAGGTGAATGCAGAAAAGTTTGACAATTGGATTTGACAGTTGGAGGTATATTACATAATTTAGAGCCTTCAAGAAGACGACATAAATATCCAGTTGGCTTCATTGAGGATAGAAGGAGATGCACTAGTTTGGTGGGAAGCAAAGACTTAAGAGGAAATGAGAATCCATGGTAAGATATCCATCACTTGGGTTGAATTTGTTTCTACAATTAAAAGATAGTTGTATCCTTTAGCCTAAATGCAAAAATCCATTATGAGTTGGCAGAATCTTAGGCAGCTTAAAGGCCAAACAGTCGAAGATTATACACAGGAGTTTAGGAAAAGGGCTTTGTATATTGGGGGTTTACATTCTTATTTGAAACATATTATCCTTATGTTTAATCCAAACAATTTAGATGATTTATGTGTGCAAGCCACACACCTTGAATCTAGAGGAAAGAACATTTAGAAATAGGGTAGTAAGAGAAATTCATTCATGGGTAAGGAGAGAGAAATTGGTGGAAAATGGAAGGGAAAGAAAAATGCAAGTGTGAAGAAAGAAGGGGAGAAAGTTATCTGTAAATTTTTTTCAAAAGAGGGACATAATGAGGATCATTGTTGGACACTCCATCCAGAAATGAGACCAAATAAGTTCAATAATAAAGGGAAATAGAAAACCACTGCTATCACTCACGAAGATTTAGGTTTTGAATCAGGTGATGAAAACAAAATCACTGCCATGGGAATAAAAGGAAAACAAGATATTGAAACCACTAGTTCACAAAATTGTAACACAACTACTACTCCATATGAAAAGAGATGAATTGAGTTATTTCATTTTAGGGTCATATATAAACCAAGATTGACACACTCTTCGATAGTGGGTCACAAGCGAATCTAATCTCTGAAGAATTAGTCAACAGATTGAATCTTGAAACTATACCTCACCATAAAACATACCCTTTGGGATGGATAACAAGAGATACCAATTTACATGTTACAAGAAAATGTTTGTTTAAATTTGCAATCACTAAAAATTTTGTTGAATAAGTAGAGTTAGATGTCGTACCGTTTGATATTTCAAGTGTGGTGTTAGGTAGTCCATATTTGTATGAACGGAAAGCACTCTTTTACTGCCATGAAAAAAAGTATCACTTGTTCAGGGATGGTGTGGAGTATATAGTGAGATGAAGATCCCATCACAAAAATTTAAACACATCAGTTGTTAATGCAGGGTAGGAAAAAAGACTAGTGAATTCAAGTAAAAGTTTAGTACTACTCATGTTCAATCCAAATGATGATATTGTTTATGAAAATGTTGTTGCATGTAATGCAAGTTTCAATTCTGATTTAGTTGGTTCAGTTCATCAGAGTGATGAAGTATTTCAAGTTGTCAAATAATCGTCCTTCGAGGAGAAAAAAACTTCGCATGAAATATCTTTGCAGCAACAGGTTTCTCTTTGTGATGTTATCATGCAAGGGTTGACAAAATTGCAAAGTGTAGAGACACAAATGCAATGCAAAAGTTTGTTTAACAATGGGCTCATTCAATCATCCCTTATGCCATGTTGTTGACCGATGGTTATGGTGCCAAAGAGAAATGGTAAGCATTTCAAGAAAGAGGAAAAAATGAGTAGTTTTCGCCAAAGCAAAGTTGTACAAAGAGGTTAGTGCAAGAATATACATAACACCAAACAAGAATGGTTTGTATGGCTTTTAATGTTTTATTTTCTTTCTATCACTTCTATTACATACATGTATTTGAATTATGGTAAAAAAGAGTCCTTTCTTGAAGAAATTGTCCACTTGGGTGACATAAACATGTCTAGAAAGTTTTCTTATGCAGATGCCATCTATGAAGAAATTTTTTTTGATGTTTTGAAGATATCAAAGTACAATTTGGGTTTCACTTCTTTGATGCATTTGGGCCATGATATTGGAGGAGGTAATTTGAAGGCAAGCCTCTCCAACTTGGATGCCATTGTTGATTTGTTGGGAGCACCCCAATGTTGGAAGAGAGTTGTTGTTGACATTTCTTCTTTCAAAGCTCCTTGGAATGCATTGTCATGTGTGTGCAAAGTATTATAGTGGGGAGTAAAACAACAAGAGGCATGATTTTCTTCAAACCAAAAGATCATTTCAATTCTTTTTTATGCTCTTTCAAACTTGAAAGGTTCATTTGAGTTTCAGGATTTTGCAAGCAACTTCACCATCTTATTTCATTCATAATATTTCCATGGTGTAAAGATTAAGTTGCAGTGATCCATGCACTTTCATTGGATGGGTACTTGTCAAAAATTTCACTTGGTTCAAAGGTACAAAAGAGGTATAAGAAACAAGTTCATTGTTATGCCTTTTAGGCCTACTGGTTATGTAACTGTTGTATTCGGGCATCATTATGTTTTATATGAAAGTTATGTTCAGAAAATTTCATACTTTCAAGATGTACAATTGGGTTTGAGTCATGTAAACCAAGTAGTGAAATTTGTAATTTGTTTGATTTATATTTTTTTATGTCTTCTCGGTAAGAAGGATGTTTCTTTTGATGGCGACATGGACAAAACCATGAGTTTCTATGAATGACTGAAAATGGTGGAACAGACAATGCAAGATCAACTTGGAAAGGGAAAACACAAGTACATGTATTATGTCAATCACAGGTTTCAAGTCGACGGTGCAAGCTGGTGTCAGTTTTTCAAAAATATGCTTCAAGTTGTTGAATAAGGAGAGAATGTTCAGATTTCAAGCTCTGAATGCATTCCTACAAAATTTCTAAATCAGTTTCAACGAGACACCATTTGTGATAGAAGAACGGGGTCCTCAAGAAGAGAATGTTTATTTCCTTATAGAGGAGCTCAAGGAAACAAATACATCAAAATCCAAATGGATCGAGCTTGAAAAGGCGAGGGGGCTATACCCACATCTACTTGTCAGATAATAGTGATCTTTTGGGGTCCAAAAGGCTTCTAGTGGGGAGGAATCGGGTGCTCAGTATTTAGCTCAAAAATAAAAGTTATCATATTGGCTCGAAAACTAAACGATTGTGTCTATCTTGTCACGACAATCGCAATGCAATTCATTTCACTGAAAATCGAGTCCAGATGAAGGAGAAAAGGTCTGTTATTTGTTTTCCTAAACAACGAAAAAAATTTGCAGAATGGGACATAATGATGACATGGCAGTGTAGTTAGCATGATGAGAATATTCTTCAATTTTTTCCAAATGAGGTTGTGACAAGTGTCACTTCAGGATTCTCTAGTTTGGTTGTGTGAAGGTGAAATTGCCCAATGTCCTCCAAGGTGAAATTATGGGTTCATGATGAATATTATGTGGAAATTGTATATATATATATATATATAACTGCGAACCATATTACATAATTCCAAACAATTGAAATGGCAAAGTTTTATTTATGTGGCAAAATATATGAAGGAACGGGTGGAGGGAAAGTCGAACCCATGACCTCCCCATCCCAACTCCATTACATAACCATCGGACCAAGCACTAGACTTGTTAAATGGTGGCCACCATATTCTATTTATGCCTACAGTAATGACCGACGACAGAGTGGAGCAAGCCAGCTCCCTCACCATACGATCACACACACTAAACCAAGGGCCAACGCTAATGGATAAGCACGCTTAGAGCACCATTAACCCTATTTAAATTAATTAATCCAAATTTTAAGTTAGTAGTAGTTTCGAAAGTACTCCAATTTTGGTGGAATTGCCAGCTTTGGCAATGCTAACTAGAGTGTTCTCCAGTTTTAGCGGGGTTTTCTAGGGAAACATTGAATGAAGCATATCTTGAGCAATTTTCGACCAAATGGAGCTCAGAAAGAGGTGCTCTTGGCTAATTTGGACATTGTTAACACATTGGTGTAGATATCAGGAGCCATACAGCTTTGTAAACAACATTTTTTTCCACATTGAGCTAATAGAGAGGCCCAAGCAATGGAAGCTGGACCAAGGAGATGTATCTCGGGAGGGGTGAACTCCTTCATCAAAACACTATGTGAATGTGTCTCTTTGATGGTTTGCTACACTTTACATGTTTTCTATTCAATATTTTTTTTGAAGCTATTTTTCTCATGAATGTCACTTTAAACTTAAGGAAATTTACCTGATTGTATGCACAGACAACTATTGAAACCTCGGCACAAGGAGCAATAAGCAAGCATATGTTTATAAATTTGTAATTGTTATTAGCACAACAAAACTAATCATACAAAAACAGATAACTTAGAATGAATATTTGGCGGTTTATGGTGATGAAAAGAGGACAAGGCAAGCAAGGGTACGTCCTCCCCTAATCAAAACCATTCGTAAACCAGGAAGGAAAAAACTCATTTATGGTAGATGATGACAACAAGGTGGTGGATCTTGGTGATGGGAGAGGTAGTTAATATAAGGAAAATGCTCCAAGATCAAATGGTCATGCTCTACAAGCCAAATTGGGTGCTGGTTTCTATTTCTTATTCTAGTGTCTTTGAGGTGGGGGTGCTCAAAACGATAGAGTTAACAACCATACCCATTGTGTTGGAATGTTTATCAATGACAATGGGGGGTTCAATTTGAGCTTGTGAAATAAAATGGCTCCTCCTAAGTGAGGAAAAAGAAGAAATATGAGAAAACCTACTAAGTTGCAAGCCATAATAAAGAATGATGCTTCAGTTTCCCTCAAAGTTATTTGTGTTGAGTAGGATATGCTCCACATTCAATCTTTAATATACTTTTTCTTCCAGATTAAAACACTTTTTTAACTATCTAAGCTTCTTCGGTTGTAGGTTAGGTTTCCTACCATATATTTCGAGTTTCTTAGCAGAAGTTTTATGGCTGGAATTGACCTCGAGTTCCCACCATGTTTCATTCCTTTCTTTCCCAGTTCTTTAACTTCTCTTGTCTTGTATAAGGGCTCTCTCTCAGAAACCCTTTTCCTGAATTTCGGGTTTGGTTTTCATTTCACAAAAAACAGGGTTGGCTCATCCTATACATCGAAGAAACCCTACAAGACTGTGATTCTCAGCAGTGTTGTAGTGTCTTTTTGTTGCCACTCCTCAGCATGCCTAGGGTTATATAGTCACAGTCAGTTCGGATGTAATAAAAAAAAATCATGTTGTAACTTTGGGACTCTCCATTGAAAAATCTCGTCCTCTTTCATGTTGGCTTTGAATTACAAGTTGAGAACCGACACTGGTTATGATTTTAATCCTTTTGTTTTGGTTGTGAAATGTTAGAGGTTACAATGAAAAGAATTGTTTAACATGCAAAATAAATTTTGTCTTGTTATGTTCCTTTCCTAGATGTATTATGGTCATTTGCTATAAGAAGTTCCTTCCAAAAATTTCATATATATATATATATTATAATATATATAGATATAGATATAGATATAGATATAGATATAGGTCTTTGGCACCATGAAATTTACGTAATTCAAATAGCTTGGTTTATTTTCCTTTCAATTGTTACATGCGAACCAAAACATTGTCTGGCTACTACGACTGTATTTAAGATTTTATACCTTATTATTAGAATTTCCTTTTCGGCTCTGTATGGCCCTTGTCAAGCTTTGAGCTTCTCATTCCTAGGGCTTAAATAAAACCCCTGTTTGTTAATTTTTCTTAAAATTTCATGTGGAGTCAAGGGTTACGTTCTATTTGTGTTACATTTCTTACATATACATTTATTCTTTTGATCATACCTACTTTTCTTAGTATTTATTATTTTGTTTTATGTAAAACTATAATTCCAAGTTTCCTTTTGTTAATGAATAGGCTAACTGTCTTTCCTTGGTAACTTAATATAAATAGCAAATTTTTCCTCAGAATTAAGAAGAATTCCATTATTCTACAGAGCTAACAATTTATTACAGTGTTCCCAATTCATACTATATACAAGATTTAATATATATTCAAATTGTTTTGTATTAAAGAGGCTCAGGTCATTGCAAGGATTTATCATTTTCATCACAGTTTAGGAAGGCCATAGAAATTGAAAGGACGCCAAGTAATCTAAACAGGATGATGGTTGGAAAATTAGAAGTTGCCCTTTCCTCTTAGCATTTTTATTTCATCTCTTGATTCATTTATGGAGGTATCGACTTTTATTCTATTATTTTTATTTTTATTTATTTATTCACTTGAACCCTGGGCTTTTAAACTTCATTTTCTCCTCTTTGTCTCCTTTGATTTCTCCCCTTTGGTTAATCGTTAATTCCTCCCTCAACTATTTGTTAGTTTTTTTTACCCTTTGGTTGATTCCCTTTTATTTTAGTTTATTTAATTTAATTTATTCTATTTTTTGTATTTCTATATTTAACCATTTGAATTTGGTCATTTATAATATGTATTAAATTCTAATTTATGAATATTTAATATATTTAATTAGTCTATAAAATAAAATAAAGTTGAAATCAACATTATTTATATTGTTCAAATAAATAGATAAAAATTATAAATACAATACTTCCTATATATGGTTGTAAAAAAGAATTCAAGACCTCATATTATGAATTAAGTAAAAAAATTATATTCCAAAATATATATAAAAAAATATTAAAAAAACAATTCTTTATTTTGATTTTATGATTTAATTTATTAAAAATATCTCTTAATTTTTGGTCCTGTAAAAAATAATCGTTACATTCTAACTGCTGGAATTCTCGGTCCCTTCATCCACTCTCTCTATTTATTCGATGCCACGATCTAATTCTCCATATTGTCCTCGCGATGAACCACACATCCTGGTGCCAGGATCTGATTCTCCATATTAACCCGACGATGAACCACATTGGATGGTTCGAAATGCATCTACAAATGACTTTTGATGTGGTTATCACCAAAACAAAAAATCTCATAAATAAAGATTCAGTTTGTTATGTAAAAGACCCATTTTCTCAGATGCATTGTAACACATAATTCCTTTAAACAAAACTAAGAAAATAAAACTTGCAGAGATACTTATCTTTATTCTATCTCTATTGTAATAAAGGTCAACTAGGAAGACTGCACCACTCAAACACGAGACTGGAAATGATGTCCAGTCTCCACCTGAGCTTCCTCCCTTCCAAACAGTTAAGAAAATAATTGTTGAGATAGCATATTCTTGAACCTCAGGACCTCACTAGTCCAGTTTAGAATTCTAAACTCAAGGATTTTTCCCAAGGTTTCCACTGGCTCTGTGTCCAACTCAAGAACACCTTAGCCTGGCAGTATCTTTCCAACCTTCACAACGTTCTGTGCAAGGTACCAAATTCCCATTCTTATTCTCTCTTCATCCTCCAGCCTGCATTTTCCATCCTTGGATCTTTTTTCCCACTGAGATGTTGTTTTTCCATCTCTAGAGAGAGAGTGGAAAAAAAAGATAATTGTTTCTAACTATCTGGAGGTTTGAAAATCAGTTTTTCTTGGTCTTTCCCCATGACTTTCAAAACATATAATTATTTATTACCAAATCAATATTGTCTTTTAATCATAAAGTTTCATTAGGATCCTTTCACTAAGCCATGAGTCATTAAGTCTTGTAAACAGGGAAAATTTTAAGAACCCCCCTAAATTTACATGTATAATAAATGGGCGAATCTCCATGGTATATAGGAAAAAAGGAAGACGATTTTATCAATAATATGATATGTATATATAATTTGTTGGCGAATCTCTCACTAGGCATGGCGAATATCTTACTCAATTATAAAATCTTGTGTTTATTGAATACACAAATGAAATCATTGCATTTATTTAAAATATCTTTTGAAATCAAAATTACCGAAATTACATATCGATAATATAGTGGGTGTAAGATAAAATTCACCCATGCCATTCACAGAAAGCATGAGAAAAAACCTAATACTATATAAAAAAACCAAGAAAAATTCAAATTCATCACTTTTAGGGACCTCATAACCACCCTGCCAATACACAAGTATGTTCTTGTTTGCAATTAGAAAAATTACCCAAATTACAATCTGTTTACTCCACTTCTAGGGACCTCGTAACCACCCTGCCAATACACAAGTATGTTCCCGTTTGCAATTAGAAAAATTACCCAAATTACAATCTGTTTACTCCAGCATATGTTGGAAAGTTATAGAAGGATGACTAGTGCAATCAATCCATTCCTTTTAGCCCTGGATTGTTTCAGTTTAAAACAGAAGTATACAAATATACTTGTCCAATGTCTATGCTTTAACCATTCACCTTAAGATGTTTTTACAATATAATTTCCTAACTCTATTTAATATCTTCATTATCATAAAAACCAACCTATATCCATCTTAACTCCACATCTACCACTCTTAGGGGGATGAAATCTATTTATCCCTCTGAGCACTTGGTAGACCCAGAATTAAGATGGATCTAAGATAGAATTCCCCCTTTAAATAGTCTATGCTCACATGAATACCATGGGTCAATACCAACCTGGAGCTTACAATTACTATTAGTAATTTATAAAAATTAATAAAATTAATAGTTGATTTATATTTTATTTTTTTTTAACCAAGCTAAAATGTTTAACATACATTAAATTACAACATCCATTCTTGATCCACCAAGCCCCAAGAGGATCAAATATTTTTCACTCTATGCTAGTTTGCATATCACGATATTTGATACCTCTCGGGGGTTAGTAGATCCAGAGTAAAGATGGATCTATGCTAGTTTAATTCCCATTTAAATAGGCTACATTCCAAGTGAATACCATGGGTCAATACCATGTGCCATTTTGGTGAATACCATGGGTCAATACCATGTCCCATTTTTATTTTTATTAATACTAATATTAGGGTTAATAATGTTTTTTTGCATGGTATTAATATAAAAAAACAAAAAATGTTTTATTTGTTTACCATACCTCTCGTTTATTTATATTTTTATTAATTTACCATACCATTCATAAATACAAGGTGACTTATGTTGTAAATATAAAAAATGTTTTATTTGTTTACCATACCTCTGGCTTATTTATATTTTTATTAATTTACCATACCTCTTTTACAAATATGGTATTTGGCCCATAGGATTCACTTATATAAAACCTCTTTCTTGAGCCTTCATAAATAAAACCATGGTTATGGACTAAATATAAAAAGAGGTTTTATTTATTTACTATGCGTCTAGTTTATTTATATTTTTATTTATTTACCATATCTTTTGAGTAAGTATAAAAAGACGTTTTATTTATTTACCATACCTCCACTTTACTTATATTTTTATTTGTTTACACCCTTGCATGTATATAAGGTGACCTATGGAGTAAATATAAAAAATGCTTTATTTATTTACCATACCTCTCATTTATTTATATTTTTATTAATTTACCATACCTCTTTTATAAATATGGTATTTGGGCCTTTGGCCATAGGATTCACTTAAATAAAACCTATTCTTGAAAATGGGCGAATGGAAGGTTGTAACTCCTAATTTCAGGGGCTAAATTTACCTTTTTTACCCTCTCCCTTAAAATAAGGTGGGCTATTTGAGGTGATTTGTAAAAATGTACTATGATACAAAATATTTGTCCACTAAAAATTTAAAACCCCTTAATTTCCCCAAAGGGCGAACATTCGCCCCTAAAATTACCCCTACTTGTAAAATTAAACCACAGTAAATATTCACATCAATTAGGATGTTACATATAAATTATCCAAGATATAAGTAGAAAATTCAAACATTTCTTAAGAAGATTAATTTCTTAAGGTTCTTTATTCTTAATTTTATTGAAATTATCAAAGAAATTATGAATATGTTGAAAAAGAGAGATGAATGGATTGAATCAATAAAAGGCTCATTTTACAAAATTAAAAGATCCCCGCCAGGACCTCAAGTACTGCTAAGTCAAAATTTCACAAATGAGTTCTTGATTTTTCCATTTTCTTTAGAGCATATTATTGATACTTTTCTATTATAGAAAAATGAAGAAGGATTCAAACATTTGATAGTTGTCTTTAGTAGAGCCTTGCGTGGTGTAGAGCTTAAATATAATTTAATGAAAAAACAAGTGTTTGCATTAATTAAATCATTGAAAGCTTTTATGGATTATATCATTCATTTAAAATGATTGCCTATGTGTTCAATTTGGAAATTAAAGATATTCTAGCATAGCATGATAGTGATGGGAAATGAGGAAACTTATCACAAAGATTTAAGAATATGAGTCATAAATAAATCCAACTAAGTTAGTTAAGGTACAAATTTTAGCTAAGTTATGAAAAAATCTATTTACAAAACCTAGAAATCATATTGTTGAAGCTAATCCAAGTGTAGGTTCTACAAAAGATGCTCGAGATAAACAACTAGCATTGTTGTTACCTGAAACACCAAGCCTAGATGTAGAATTGAGATTCTCGTCTTCTTCATGATATGAAGGTGTTATATCTATCTTTGAAATTTCCAATGCCCAAATCATCATAGTGAATCTCAATCTCTTTATTTGAGGTTAAAAGAAACAAAATATTGCATTCTTGGGGCTAAATTATACTAAAAATATCTAGTTATAGGTTTACTAAATTGTTTTCTAGAAGATGAGACTAGGAAATAACTTATCAACACTTTAGTGGAGTATGTGGAAAACATTATACATTGAAAGACACATTAAAAAATATTATGGGAAATGGATTCTACTGGTCTACTTTGTTTGCACAAGTAAATTAAAAAGTTAGAACTTGCTTGCCATCCAAATTATTTGCTAGAAAATATAAGCTAGCTCCTCTCCCTCTTAATCCAATTAAATCATAGGCTCCATTTCAACAATGGGGATTAGATTTCATCAATGAAATCCATCGTCTAGCAAGTGGTGAACATCGTTGCATATTTACTATAGTATATTATTTCTCAAAGGTTGCGGAGGTTACTCTTGTTGGGCAAGTGATAAATAAGGTGGTGATTAAGTTCTTTGAATGAAATACTTTCTCTAGGTTTGGTTTCCTTTAAAAAATCATATTGATAATGCTAAATATTTCACTTCAACTATTATGATGAGTGTTTGTTAAAATCATAATGTGATTCTTGGACATTTGACATCATATTACTAAGGCAATAATCATATTTAAAAATCCACAAATAAAAAATTAATAAAGATATTTGAAAAATGTTAGAAACAAAAAAAAATTGGATTCACACCTAAAAAAATGCTTTAAGGAAAGATCAAATTAGTACAAAATGCGTTATTGGAACATCTCCATTTCAATCGGTGCATGGAGTGGATATTACTCTTTCGAGACATCTTGGAACCACTAATGAAAATCTTCCAAGGTATTCATGAAGAACCAAATGAGATGTAGTAGAGAATTTACCAACTCATACATGTCCAACAAACTTGAGAATAGGTTAATGAAAATTTGCTTGCATACTAAGCTTAAGATTAAAAACCATTTTGATACATTTTTACCTATTGAATTAGTTTTGAAACGGGATAGAAGATGAGAGAAACTTAATAAACATAATAAGTTTGATAATCTTTGTTGGGGACCTTTCTTCGTTGATGTTGAGGGAAAATTTTCTTTTTCATTAAGAAATATTAAAGGAAAAAGTTTGAGTGTGCCCGTATATGGGCATTTTCTTAAACATTTTTAACCTATTGAAGTTTTAGGTGTGTATCACTATAAAAACTATTTTTGTTTTAAAGAAATATTTTGTCCATATTTCATACGATGTGTGTCTAACAAATCACCTCACTCTCCCATCAATGAAAAGGGTAAGATATTATTCAAGATTCAAGGTTGTTCAAGAACAAAGCTTGAATCTACTATGATAATATATTCGATATGAGTTTTTTATGTCAGTTGTAGGAATTAAATATGGGGTAGGATAATTATTTTTTCTCCCAAACACTTAAGAGGTTGGGAGGAATGACAATTATATTCCCTACCCAAGTTTACGCGCGTGCACACACACATTTCCATGTAGCAAGGAGCTCACCCTCTAGCATCCCATAGGCAATGGTAAGATATTTTTTAAGGCTCAAAGACATTCAACAACAAAACTTAAAGGCATCACAACAATGTACTCAATATGAACTCATTATGTCACTTGTGGGAATTAAACCTAAGTAGGGAGGATAATAATCATTCCTCCCAACTTGTATATATATAATTTAAATTTGATTAGATCTAATTTTTTTTGAATCCAATGGAAAAAGATATATCTATCCTTTTGGAAATATAATTATTATTATTATTTTTTATTTTATTTATTTATTTATTTTTTTCAGTAGACTACACATGCACATACATACAATCTGTTAATTCAAAACATGGTATCATATTTTTCATTTTATAGCTTTTTTTGTGCCATGTTAATATAGTGGAAAATGAGAATAATTTCAAACTAAGAATAAATAATGCATGTAAGGATTTTCCTGTTCTAATTATATTTTATTTTTTATTCAAAAGTAATTTCATAGTATATAATTATAAATGATGAAAGGCCTTATGGAATAACAAACTCATAGCATTATGAAAAACTAACTTGAATGGATAAATCTTACAATTGAACTAAATAAAATAAGGGACAACAATACTTACCCAAGTATAAGTGGTTTATAGTTATAAATAAATATTGTCCATTTGAGGTAAGAGAGACAATTAAAATTATTGTAAAAATAGGTTTTCTATTGTACTGTGAACTATAGATATCTTTGTTGAGGCTATGGATGCTCACTAGCAAGTAAAACAAATATGTAATATCAAAATATTTTGATACATAGTATCCCTTTACAACTGAAAAGCTTATGGCCTATTCAACTGAAAAGCTTATGGCCTATTGCTTTAAGTTTGCTTGTCTTAAATCAGAAATGAAAATATTTGCTTGTCTTAAATCAGAAATGAAAATATGTCCATGGGAGGTATGGATGCTTGCGAGCAATGAAAACAACAATAGGCTATTACAAACCATTGACTTGAAACGATCAAAGACTAATACACCAAAATAAAATATGTTCAAGTGTTAAGGTCTAAAATATCATGATCGAAAATCTATTAAATGCTTATGGTTGTTTACTCTATACCTAAAAAGACTTAGTTGATATAACTATGAAATTTATAATATTTATCAAAGCGAAATTAGAGTAGAAAAATTAAGATATGTATCATGCTTCATTAGACAAGTATTAATAATTTTATCATAATCTTATTATGGCATGGTTTTTATAAGAGACATAGATGAATATGTTATCTAGTGTCATTTTCACAAACAATTTCGTTTATCCTTGTTTTAAATGATTAAGCATAAATAAAATAAAAACTTAATAGATTAAAAATAAAAGTTTATAATTACTTAATATATGTAAATTAAAATTATTATAGCTTATATAAACATTAATGTATATACAAATATTTTCAAGAAACATTGATAATATGAAGATTCATATGTTCTTTTAAATGAATATCTTTTACACTAATAATAAATGAATCTCCTCACTGGGCTTGGAAAACCTATGGAGGGTGAGCTTTGGAACTAAAGAATTTGAAGAGGGTTTCAATGCTCTCCCACATATTTTTATGGACAAAAGTCTCCCATCATTTCTAATTTCATCTTTTGCAATTTGGGAAGCTAGGCTAGAATACATGTTTTCATCTAGAAACCCTAATCTATTTGATGGTTTTTGTAGCTACTACAACTACCTTCCAAAATTTTGCCTTAGCCCGTTTTGGAGCCTCTCTACCAACCTTTTACAGAACCTTGTCTTGCTTCTTCAAGTACGCAAGCTTCAATGTTTTTCATGTACAAACGCAGCCTATTGAGCACAACTTGATGCATCCCTCTCACAGGCTATTCACCCAGACTTGATCTAGCTGCACACTGAGCAAATTCCCTAAGAGATTGTGCATTTCTGGAGGGAAACTAGCCTTCCCTCCATAAATTGCGTAATTATGTTTAGTAGCCTATTGGCCTCCAGAATTGTGCAATTCTACCAACCAACACTCCTAGTATAAATTGCACAAATTTCCCCAGCAGGGCTGCTCAACCTAGGCAAATCTGGGCAGCAGTCAGTTGCTCTGCCCAGAAATTGTGCAAACCTCTTGGGCAGTTAGCCCAGCTCCCAACCAGAAATGCGCATTTTTCTTCAGCACTTGAGAAGGTGCATGCATGAGCAGTCTGGTTGACCAGTTCCACCTGGGACCAAGGAAACTTGACTTGCATGCATGCATGACTTTCTCTTCTCGAAATAGAAAAATACAACATGCAAAAAGCATCCCATGATTCAAGGAGCTATTTTTAGCAGCTAGAGGTTACATGCAAAGTTGTTTTAGAAGTTTCCCTCCAAGTGTCGCTTTTTCCTATATTTGTGGCATGCACGTCATGAACCAAAACTTATTTACTTGATGCATCAGAGCTCATTATTTCACATTGATCTTGTAGCTCTAACATCCCATAGAACATCTAGGTCTCTTCGACACATCCGACTTAGTTATTGATAGGTAAGTGGCCTCAACTTGTCTTTTTCAACATTTCTGTCACTTTTTGTGTATTCGCTTGTGTGAGTCTTGTTTGCTTGATTTATTTGAATGCTTTTTGTCGTTTACATGTATACTAGCTTGTCCTAGCTTTGTTTCAGTTTTTGTTGCTATCTCACTGTTGTTGCATGCATGAAAATGTTTTGCACCAACGTTTATTGAACCGACGAACTGCCTCACCCACATGCATGTTGATATGTTTATTGAATCTTTCATTCATGTTTTGTATCGACTGTCAATCACTTCTGCTTTCACTTAGTGTCACCATGCATTCACTATGTTATTTGCTTTCAATTTCCTGTCAACGAGTCGGGCCAACCTTGGCCTAGGCCCTACCTTCACTAAGATTACATTGCGGAATCTGGGGAAGGAAGGCCCTGCCTTCACTAAGACTACATTGCGCAATCTAGGGAAGGAAGGCTCTGCCTTCCTCTCTATAAATGTGCATTTTTTCCTAGCACTGGCCCCCAATTTCTTTTTACGCATTTCTGGAGGGTAGTGACTACTGGCCGAGAAAATTCCACAATGCAGTCCATCTGCCTACAGTCACTCCCAGCTGGAATTGTGCATTGTACAATCCCAGTAGCCAACAGACATTTGGATTGTGCATTGCGCAGATCCAATAGTGAGTCCTACCTCCCAGATAGCCTAGACTTCCTTTTGCATAGTTCTGGCAGCTAATCGCCCAGCCTCCCAGAAGAAATTGCGCAATCTTGCCCATCAATTTCCCATGTTTGTGTTGTGTCATTCCTTGAAGTTGCTTTGTTTTCACTGATAGATTTCTTGCCATGCATGTTCCTTGTCTCTAGCTCTTTCAGGTGTTCATCTGTCTCAATGGCTTCCAAGAGAACGGGATCTCAGGACACTGATGGAAATTCAGCTATAGCAGCAGTTGAGCAAGTGTCCTCTAGTCTGCCGATATAAGAAGATACAAAGTTGTATCTAGGCAAGGACATCAAATTGAAGTGGAAAGAGGTCAATGAAATGTTTGTAGGAACTTTTGGGGAACACCTCGAAGACCGTCAGGTATACGTGGACATTCACAAGTCCAACTGATAATGGATTTCATGTAGATACCCCGTGTTCCCATACGTGGACATGATACATTGGGTCATCTCTCACAATGCTCCCGAGACAATGACCTTGAGCAGTGTTAGTGGGAAGAAGCTTGTGACCTTCTGGGAACAAGATTATGATGAGATGTATCAGATGTCAGAGCTCGTGACTATCATGGAGACTCCATTCATCTTACCCAACAACAGTACCAACTCCAGAGACATTCTTAAGAATTGGGTAAAGGAGCCAGCTT
Source organism: Pinus taeda (assembly GCA_000404065.3). Lineage (NCBI taxonomy): Eukaryota > Viridiplantae > Streptophyta > Pinopsida > Pinales > Pinaceae > Pinus > Pinus taeda. Next base: position 32,501 of record APFE031292956.1, read on the forward strand.
GATTTAGGTTAACACTCAACCAGGTCTACAAGACAAAGATGTTGAGGAACGCGTACCAATACTTGATCATAATTTCTTGTCAACTGTATGGCCAAGAAAGCATGAAAACCTTCCCACAGAGTTGGGTAGTTGCATTGAACCAATTGGCTAGAGAAGGAAAACCATGTAATTGGTATGACATACTAGCTCACCAACTAAAGGAGCAAGTAACAAAGGCTCGACAGTCACCCGAAGCTATGCATACATAGATTTACATGTCCGCCTATATCTTAGATGTAGTATGTGCCTGCCATGAGTTCCCGGGCTTGGAGTGGGCATGGTCACTTGCGAAGACTGTTGTGAACACATATTTCAAGTTGTTGTCCTAATGCAGATTCAAAGGAGTAATCACACGGTTGTATGATCATTTTGTCGTCCCTATGTACAAGATGATATTCGAACAGGATCCACCCTGCATGTCAAAGGAAGCAATGGAGGCATTGATAGGCATTGCAAATTGGTATGCCTCACCATCCAACACTTTCATCCGAATGTTCAATGCTGAGAAGCCTCTGCATGTTCTGCCAAAGATTTCCTTGGACGTAATTTTCATGCCGGAAATAGAATATCACATCTTAGCAAGATTGATAGCTAGACTACAGCGGAAGTAAAATGCACCTTGGCCCACTCTTCCATTACGGATTGGGTTATATGATATCCAAAGTATCAAGCAAGCAGATGTTGAAGCATAACTGATGAAGAAGTACCCATTCGACCTCAAGAAGCTACAATATGTATGACCCACATTTCATTGTGAAGGATCACTACACGAGAGTTTAGTTCAATTGGATCTACGGGGCATTTTATTGGGCCGAGGAGGACCCATGGAGATATTACTACAGTTTCTCTAGACCCAATGAATCGGTCGGACTTGCTATGGAGTGGTTAGAGAAGAAGCGTGAAGTAGCATCACAGAGAGCACCAACAATAGTAGCAGTGGCAGCAGAGCCAAGCATACCAGTGCGCAACAAAGGGAAGAGGAAGATTGTCGATCGCATGGAGGAGGAACAAAGCTACAAGTTTTGAGCAGATCCACTTGTAGAGAAAGAAACTACGACTATAGAGGCAAAGCGGAAATAGTGCGACAAGCGAATCACGCGAAGGAAAAAGGATAAGAAGAGAATGGAAGAAGCAGAGATGGAGTTGCATGAGCTGAGAGAGCAACTCCGAAAGGAGAAAGGGCTGCGCAAATAGGAGAGGGAAGAACAACAATAACAGATACAACAAGGGGTGTGACATGTACAAATAGATGAAGAAACGCCCGTACAATTAATTGATTCATTTGAACGGCTGGCATCAGGAAAACAGGGTGAACCATCATAGGGGAAAAACTTTGCTCATGAGATAAAACAGGCACTTCAATAGTTGGATGCAGACATGGAGTAGTAGAATTTGGAACAGGATACTGACCTCATGCCTCATCACAAAGAGGTCGACTCACTCACTTGAATGAATAAAGAAGAGGAGCAAGTCTCAGATGACCAAGGAGGCATTGAGATCCTTGGTGATCATCTAGAGGAAGAGATGCACAACATCTCGTTTCAGGAATCCCAACATAGGGTTGTGTAGTCTCGCAAAGTGTCAACTCCAAAGGATCAACCATCTCATGCACAAGTTGAAGAACAAGTGAGCATGAATGATGTGTGCAAACATCCAGTTGCCTTGGTTGATGCAACCAAAGTGTATACCAAAGCCACTAGCTCAAGTGTTCACTTCCTAATAGCTGAGAATGAGACAATGGCAGAGGAACTACAAATGGCCAAGCAAGGAGGAGACTTGGTAACAATGTCCGCTCGAGCTGAACTGAAGAAGGCAATACTAGATGAAGTATTGTCCCTTGACACAGTTATGCAAGCATTTTACTCCAAGTTTGGTACCGTGCACAAGGCAATCGTCCATCTCAATGGATGGCAGCAACAATGTGCTAGAAGAGCACGCATCTTGACGAATGTGCATGCTGCTGTTGATGACATGCAAACATGGATGATGAAGTACAAGGGAGCCCCACTTCACTTACCTAAGATAATGAGGGTCAATGTGGTCGTGATGAAGGCACGCATCTAGAGTCAGATCTGGAATTGTGAAGAGCTTTCACAGTTCATCACTAGCATATAGGACTCCCATGCATGAGTTTTCATGAGTATGGATGTGGTGGTGTGCATGCATGCGATCCCATCAATCGGGACTCTTACCGAGGCGAAGATAAAGAAGTAGGTCTGACTAGAGCTTGACTCGTACTTCGATAAGATGATGCGCATCACCACCAACCCAAACTTGCCTATCAATGCAGACATCATGCACAAGTATGTTGTTGGTCTGACCACATTGAAGAGAATGATGTGCATGCTTTCAAACAAGTTGGAAAGAGGAGACCGAGCAGTGTACCTAGATGTTATGGAGGCAAAGGTCAAGTTTCAGATGGATGTCACCATGGAACACATGGACACTATCAGAGACTACAAATCTTGGCATAAATATGTTACTATTGATCAGCATGAGGATGTTGAGCAGTTGGACTTCTATAGTTGTCCAAGTCAGAGTGATGTCTAGTTTGGCTTGCTCAAGCCATTGTGTTCACATGGGTACATGTGCATTGTAATGTTGAGTCATGTCAAGTGTAAGTTAAGTGTCAATAGTGGATGTAACAGTCATAGAGTAGGTGAAGAGTCATGAGGGTAGTTGAACAGTCACAAAGGGGAATGTTAAGGGCCACACCACCCTTTTCTATAAATAGTCTCTCATAACTCATTGTATAGGATTTTGGTCAGCTAAGATTTTGATAAGACAATCCTGGAGAAATCTTGGACAATATTGTAACGCACCTTAGCTTCTCCACTGCACGGAGCTAGTTCATCTCTTTGGAGGAGAAGGCGAATGTGGTTGTAAAGTTCCACTGTTGGGGTTAGCAGGTTTACATGGATGTATTGTATGATTGGGACTTACACTTCTTTATATAATAAGAGCCAGCACATTTTCATGCATATGTTGTTATTGTAGTTGGATTGTTCCATTTTCTTATCAATATATGTTGTTTAACTTATGTACGATTATATGAATCTTGTTGCACATGTGTTGTTGGTTTAACCATCACTTTGGATTATTGGTTGATTTGCTTTCTAGCTTGTGATGCATTTTCGCTCGTATGTTCCCTTCGCAGCTTAGTATTGTTACAAGTTGTCAAGGGGTGCACTCATCTCAACCCCCATGTGTTAGAACCTCCCATACACCTTCCTTGACTCATTACAGTGATCACACCCTTGTTATTGACAGATTTATCTTACTTGTCTCTATGCAACATCATGGTCAAGGCATTGCTTTACGACCCACTGTTGGGACTCCTACACCAAACGGTCGGAGGTCTAATTGGGACTTCTTACCGGGGAGATCCCCTTGACATGTTGGCAGGTCCAACAGTGTCAAGATTTCTAGTGCTAGAAGGATGGCCAAATGATAATTTGTGTCCTCTCATCCAGTTTTGAACCTTTGCATACCTTTCATGGATTATTGCACTCTTCTCCCTCCGCGATGTTTTTCGAATCATGAATATGTCTCCATCACGGGGGAGTTTGTCGATATCTTGTCCACTTTCACGTATGATGGTGAAGGCGAAGTGGCCTGGCCTAAGTACTTACATGCCTTTATTTCCATGCTTCATGAGGAAGATGGGTGTTCTAACAAACAGGCCAGCTTGCTGCTTGCACACACACTTCTCGAATCTCAACATAGATGGATGCTCAGCCTACCGGCTAACAATGTGCACTCACTTGAGCACTTATGTGATCTTATTGAAGACACGTTCTATGATTTTGATCTAAACCATCTTGACTGAAAAATGTTACAGCAACGGAAAGCTTCACATGAATCGGTTATTGATTTTTGGCAGTGCTTCCATGACTTGCAGTTTCAAGCTCCGAGGAGCGAGATGAAATTTTGCTATCTTTGGGACCGGTTCGATTATTTCTTTAAGAAATATTCTTGTCCCAAGAAGAAGCTTGAGATCAAGCATCTCTCAACATTCTTCATTGATGGAGTTGTGCAATCTCATGTGGATGTGGTCACTGTCTCAACTGATTATCTACCTTCCTCTCATTCAACAGCACCACCACTGCCTAGTGATGTTGAAGGACATGCTCACACACCTATTCATCTTTCACATTCTCCCAACATCACTTCACTCAATTTTTGTGCCGATTTGGTTGTGAGTCCTTCAAGTTCTTGTATGAATTTGGTTCTATGACCTTCGTCTTTGCACTTGGTTGTTCCTCCAGATGATGTTGTCTTTTGTTTGTCCATTTTGGACAATTCATTTGTTGTGAACGAGGAACAACCCATTGACAGAGTTGGTGTTGCAAAACCAACATGATTTGTCATTCATGAAGAGTATGAGTGGGAGCTTGACCATCAACACTCAACGAAGGGTGACTCCCTTCCATCCGAGCCCCGTATGTTCTTTCCTAACATCTTTGGTGAACTTACCATCCATGATTTTGCATGTGTGTCTTCATCCAAGGATTCACCCATTGTTGATCACTCGTAGGACTCACCAGATGTTGGCTCATCATTTGACAATGGAGAGGATAAGCTGTTCATTGAAAACCCACATGATATTTCATCTATCTTTTCTAGAAACACAGAGGATGAGTTTGTTCGCTTTTCATCTACCCTTCTATTTGATTCATTTGATCATGAGGATGTCGATGAATTCATTGATTTTTCTTATCGTGGCGGTTGTGATCCATTTTTTTCCATATTTGATCATGATCACGACTCTATCACAATTGATCTTTTCAAGCCACCAACTTATGATGACATATCTAATGATGAAGTTGAAACACCGAAAACCATCGAGGAAATTTAGCCTGAGCTTATGGTTATTTCAAGCCCTCACTCTCTTGGGATTAGTTTCACTTCCCATCATGAAAATATTCAATCACCCAAGGCTCCTCATCACTCATGTGTATGCATTGAAGATCCATCTCACACACAGTTTGCACTTCCTCCACTCGAACCGCACGATCCTATCACTCATGCATTGGAGGAATCTTACATTGCAAGCACATGTGTACAACGCAAGTTATCTTTGTTTCTTTCATTTTCTTTCATGTCTCAGTCAAGAGTGTGCTTATGCTTCAAATTTGCATGTAGTGTCACACAACACCATGATAAATCCACGAACTACTCATCATGCACTTGCACTCACTTATGTCCTGTGGGCACTTTGAAACATGAAGTGTGGTTGTCTTCATTGTTATATCTTTCTTGCTTGTTGGTCCACACAACTGGGTTGCTCGCAGACTAAGCCTTCACCAACATGGGTCAACCAATGCCTCAGTGGCTGCATTGGAAATATCACTTCACACGATCAAGCCCATGCACCGTTAGTGTAGGAGTAGAAGTAGTGTTTGCTTTCATTCAGTTTGTTTGCATGCTTGTTTTCTTATTCACTTTGTTTGCTTGTTTGCTTGTTTGTATACTTGCTTGTTTTCTTACTTGCTTTGCTTTCACTTTTGCTTTTTCTCTTGCTTTTCTTTGTTGTTTTTTAGCTCGCTTATTTCTTATAGTTCACTTGTTTCATTCGTAGGTTAGTTTTGCATGAAACCATGTATGATTCTTGAAATTAGATGGGTTAAGTAGAAGGGGGCTTGTACAACTATCACTACTTGGTTATCTATCATCTTGCCTCTGTATGAAGAGCTTGTTACTTTCAGTCCATGATATGTCGAAGGAAAATATGTACTTTTCAAAGTGAACCTTGGTGAAAACGCAACGCTTGCATGATAATTAGTGTCACATTCTCTAATCGATTGTTTTTGGGTTAACCCTTGTCAGCTCAGTCAAGTAGAGTAAGGTGAGAGGGAAAACCTTAATAGGCACGTCATAGATACAATAAACTAGTTCTTTGTTGGAACAACCTCTTCTTCTCTCAATAAGTCAGGATCCCTCTTCTGCCTCTAAAATGAATAAGTGCTATGCATAGTTGAAAAAATGAAAAATGAAAAAAATGAAAAGTTAAAAAATTCAAAATGAAAAATGAATAAGGCGAAAGAAGAGAAAGGCTTCTTGCGAAGGGAAGTGATGTAAATAACTCCATCAGGGTACTGACCAGGCTCACTGATAGTAGAGCCATGCTTGTGTTCCTATGTGACTCCACCAGGGTACTATCTAGGCCTGCTAGTAGTGGAGCAACACCTGAGATGAAACTAAGACTCTGACGACTATACTGCTTGTGCACCTATATACCCCTCAATGATCCGGATTTAAACAGGAACGCAACAAAATACAGAGATAACCATATACACAAAGATGCAGCGGAAATAATACTTCATTTCATTAATGGAAAATACTGAAATATGCTTACAACCAGAAATGGAAATAAACCAGCTAGGGCGATGGTATCTTATCTCTGAAAAGAAATGTGTGGCTACATGCCTCTGAACTGTGTTACAATGAGGCTCGAAGGCCTATTTATTGTTGAGAAACAATGGAAAAACCCTTCACATTCCAAAACCTAACCCTGGAAGATGAAAAGCCAAATTGTGGGCCCCGTTTTTGGGAAGTTGGTACATCAACTTCCCGTGGTCGCGAATTGGTTGTCTTATCTCCGTTTGACGCACATGATAGCCCGTTGGAAAGATCTATCCGAGGACTACGACAGAAAAGACGATTTTTAGGTAAAAAAATCGTTGACGGTAGATCCCAAAAAACGTCTTTTAGGGCCTCAAAACAGCTCCGGAAGTTTAGGACCCGAAAAACTGCTAAAAATAGTAAAGTGTGCTATATTAAGGAAACTGAAAGAACTGAAAGAAGCACTAGAGGGGATCCAGGTGGAATTAGCGGGTGGCCACCAATATCCACCTAGATCATTCCTCCCCCCTTAGGAAGCAATGGTCCCCATTGCGTTGAGTTCCTCCATGAGATGAGGGAACCTCTGCTGCACTTGGTCCCTGGCGAGCCACTTGCCCTGGTGAAGGAGTTGTCCTACTTTGACAACTCGATACAGTTGGATATTCTACTGGCGAGTGTGCTTGATCTGTGTGTCCATGATCTGATCAGTTGCAGCTTGTTCCATGCAAGTTGGATTTAACTCTGTGGATGGAGCTGTTCTGCAATGTCGGACGTGTCTAGTAATGGCGGAAAGTATGGCCGAAGGCGGTCCACATTGAACACCGGGTGCAGGCCAAGGAATGGGGGAATACTGAGCTCAAATGCATTGTCTCCCACAGCCTTAGTAATGGTATAAGGACCATATCGGAGTGGTCTGAATTTCCGATAGGCTCCAGTAAGGCGTTCCTTTTGCAAATGCAAACAGACTTTGTCGCCCACCTGAAACTTGTGTGGCACCCGATGTTGATCATGTCGCTGCTTGTACTTGGCATTTGATTTCTCAAGAATGTCATGGAACTGCTGGCGAATATGTTGGATGCGCTCAATGAAGCTGGTGGCCTTATCTGTTTCGGACTGGACATGAGCTGAATTCATGTGAGTAGCTGTAAGTGGCATGGCCACATCAATGGGGCATAGTGGCTGGAATCCCAAACCCACCTGAAAAGGGCTATGGCCAGTGGAGCTGTGAAGAGCTCGGTTGTAACTGTGCTGAACATAGGGGAGGCTCACGTCCCATGTGCGTGGATGCTTTGAGTTATACATGCACAGAATGTGCACAATCATCCTATTGACAACCTCTGTCTGGCCATCAGTTTGAGGATGGAAGGCTGTGGACTTCGTGAGTTTGGTGTCCAGCATTGACCAAAGACTGGACCAAAATGTGCTGAGAAACAGACTGTCCCGATCTGAGATGATAGACTGTGGGATCCCAAAGTGCACCCACACTCGTTCAAAGAAGAGTTTAGCAGTGGCTTTTGCTGTGATATTCTTCTTGCAGGCCATCGTAATGGCCATCTTCGAGAACCTGTCGACGACCACAAAAACACAGTCATTTCCATGCTTAGTGGAAGGAAGG
>APFE031292958.1:6065-21346 GCA_000404065.3 Pinus taeda
AACGTGGCCTTCAGATTATAGTGTTGTGCTTCAGGAGTATCCAGTCTGAAAATGTATGAAACGTGGTACCTGGAGGAAGAAAGAGAAGGCTGTTGCCTTTTGTAGGTCGGCACCTACGTACTAGTACATCAACGAGTACAAGAGCTAAGGGGGTGGTAGCTCCCTTCCAGTAGCAGCTGGAGAACGAGTAAAGGTTGGAGCATTTCAGTAGGCCAACACCTACGTACTAGTAAGTGGATCGGCTAGTACAAGAGCTAAGGGGGGTTGTAGCTCCCTTCCAGGAGAGTCTAGAGAACGAGAGAAGGTTGTAGACTTCTGTAGGTAGAAGCCTGCGTACTGGTATAAGACTGCACCAGTACAGAACTATTGTAAAGGAAGTTTCTTATTAAAAGAAGATAGAGATGACTTGCAGCAGGTGGTTTTCACCCACATTGGGTTTCCACCTTATATCATGGTGTTCATGTGTGCTTCTTGTGTGTGATGATCTGTTATGTTTTACTGCACCTGCTTACTATACATATGGTTAGAGAAGTTTTGATGCACTAACTAAAGATCAACATTTAATGGATTAATTGAATCATAAGTATTCTGGATATACGCTAGTTGCATTAGACACAGTTGCGTATACACGCGAGTTCCCTTATTTGAAGTAGCATATATGTATCTAGGTATGGAAATGAAAAAGTTTTATTGACTTGATAATACTGATTCACCCCCCCCCTCTCAGCATTATTTCCAACAAATGGCAGCATCCAAACTTCAGGTTTCAGTCAACAATATTCAGTCTCAATTAAAATTAGACAAAATATATTCTTTAGCTAAAGACAATAAGATAAATTATTTAGAGGATTTAGTGAGTAAACTGGGATATGATCCCAGTAATGTAAAAGTTGTTGAGGAGACCATTAAGAGAAAAAATGTTGACATTGCAACCCTAAAGAAGCAACTCAAACTTCCATCTACTGAAGATCCACAAACAAAGGAAGTTGGTCAACTAGAGAAGGAGAAAGAAGATATGTTTAAAATTAGCATTCAATAGAATGGATGGATTAAACAAATGGAGACTGAAATAGAAAAATTTCTAAAAGAGAAAGAGCAGTCAACTCAATTAGTAGTCATTCCTCTCACAACAATTCTAGTTGCAAGTACATCAATAGTAGGGGATTATACTTCAGCAGCTACCACAACAAAGATATAACCTATAGATACATGAGGAGAATTAATCAAAGCTATGGAAGACTTGTCTATCACAGGCCAAGAGATTGAAAAGCTAAAAGCTCAGCTTAAAAACCTCAAAGAGAAGAAATTAAAAATTGATAATGTGTATGTGTTAGAACTTCAAAAGACTAACAGATTAACTCAAAGAATTGAACTTTTAGAGAACAAATCTGCCACAATACAAACAATTTCACATGCAAAGGAGAACATTTGGATAGAGATTAATGAAGCAATGACTGTAATTTTGCCTTCCATTGAAATTATTTTTGAGCAGAAGGCATCAGTGCAAAGATCAAAAGAGGTCATAGAAGATATAAAGGAAAGTTTGGGTCAAAAACTAGGTGAAGCTACTACCTTAATACGAATTCTGAATTCAAAGACAAAAGAAGAACTAGAAGAATATGAGATTGCAGACAGAACTAAGACAATACTTGAGGTAAGAAGGATTCTTACTAAAAGGAATTTAATTCTAAAATTAGAGAATAAATGTCATAATTTGTAGTCTAGCATTCAAAAATTCCATAAGAAGTTCAACATACTGCACCAAAAGGGGCTACCAGGTTTAAAGGGAATGGGAGATAAATTAGTTCAACTAGAGGATTATTAGCAAAAGTTATATCCCATAGAAAGAGATACATCAAAATTTTCCACCATAAAAGGAACCATTACAGGGAAAGCATTCATGGAAGGTTTGAGTTTTGACTTACTTATCAAACATGAAATAAAACATCTGTTTGTAATTAAGCCCACTTTCCAGAAATATACCAAGGTGGATGAAACCTGTTGAAATTTAATCAAGTTCTCCACCCCAAATGAAGACAGATGTGATAAATTATGTCAAATTCTTGAGTAAACAGGTATTCATCTTCAACAACAAAGCAACAATTTTTTTAGGCCGAGTCATCACCAGAATCCTCGAAGTCAATGCCAGAGAGCTTCAATAGTTTTAGTTTTCCTATATTCATGTACTATTTTTATAAACAATCTTTTAGGATATTTTGTAGAAACATCTTGATATTTTAAATCAAGATATTTTGATAAATTTATATAAATACTTCATATTTTGAAGTACAAAGGGTTGGAACTCATGTGAAGAAAGAAAATCTTTGATGTAAATATGTACATGTAATGAAGTGATCATTTTCATTAATACAAAAAGTTTGTTCCGAAATTCCTTTGTTAGGTAATTAGTGAAGTTTCCTCTCTTGTAAAATTGTTATTTTTCCAGATTTCCATAAGTTCTTTCCATCTCTATTGTTTAAAGAAGATTAAGGGTTGATTTTTTTTAAATACACTCTTCTCTGGCTTATAAAATATATTTATGTTTTCACTTTGATATTAAGTATATAATTCATCCTAACATGCTCTATATTTAATTGAATCTAAATATTTTCATCCCATTCACCCCACAAATTCTCTAAAGATCCATAATCCTACCTACATTGCGTTGTTACATCTATTCTAACATTCTTGTATTTGATCACCCTAATAATTATGACTTCATTTCCCAATTGAATTTCCTTGTTGTCTCAACCAAATATTTGAAAACACCAAACTCAGAACTCAATAACTAGCCTAATATTTGAAAACAAAAAATATAAATCATATAGAGAGATCCCTCTCTAAAGCTGGAAGGGCTAAATCCTAGCTTCCAAAGTGGTTTTGTGGTTACCTTTGGGTTTCTCTCACAACCTTGGGAAATTACGGAGTGATAACATATAACAAATGAGATGACTCTTCATATCCCTTGTGACTCTTGAACTCCCCTCATGCCTCTTGAACCTCCCTTTGACCCTTTCAAATTCTTATGAGACTATTTGACTTCCACATGACTTTTCACATTCTATAGGTGACCCTTGGGCTTCCACTTTACATCACATTTCTCATATTATAGAAAATTAGATAATTACATCCATAAATGATCTAGAAAATGATGACCCATATGACACCCCAACAAGACATGAGTTGACATTGATGACATGGACTTGATAATGATGTGGCATTGTCAAGCCAATCTTTGTGTCTTCTTGAGAGATGGTATATGCTCTTCCTCCTCCTCCTTCATAATGATTTAATATGAGGAATCTTCAAAGCAACCTTGGTCTTCTATCTTCTAGCAATCTAGTGTCCCTTCATATTTGTTCAATGATCAATCTATCCTTTCAGCTTCATCAATGTCTTCTAGCATTATCTCCTTATCCTCCTCTTTGATCATCATAATGTCATGTCAAGATACAATACTTGCAACAAGAAATCACTCATGACAAGAAGACATTAGTCCAAAAATTCTTAATCTAAAATGTTTCATGACATTCATTGGTTAAAATAGAACTGGGTATTGGACTGAGAGACGACCTTAGGGATTTCATAGTGCATAGTTCTAGAGGCCAAGGATGAGGGAATAAAGCTTGAGATTACACAATTCATAGTTTTGGAGGCATGGACATGAAGACTATGTAGTTGGGGATCTCAGTGAGGTAGGCTTGAGCCTTGAGATTTCACAATGCGCGGTTCAGAAATCATGAGAGGGAGGGGAGAATTTGATTACGTAGTTACGCATTTCAAGAAGGAAGGAAGACAACTTGATGCTTCCTACTGCATAATGCGTAGAAGGAGATTGGTTGGAGGGACAAAAATGAACAATTTTGAAGGTCAAGAGGCAATGGTTGAGCATTATGTCTATGCAATGCATAGTCCTTGGCGGCAGGAGTTGTGCATGCGTAGTTCCAGGAGAAAAGGGATCAACTTGAGGCTTGCTACTATGGAATGTGTAGCTCAATGAGGCTAAGGGAGGTCAAGTTGGTTAGGCAAGGATCTTCTAGGATTTGGATAAGTATGGGATCAATGAAGTAGAAGTGAAACCAGGATAAGGATTATGCATGATCACACACTCAAAACCATCAAAGAAACAACATTGAACACTCAATATACAAGAATAACATGATCCCCTTTTATGCGAAGAAAAAATAACAACCTCCCTAAATTGCGACACATAAGATATACTTTACGACAACTGTGATGACACAAGTACGAAAGTGCATAAAACTTTGGGAATGAGTCTAATACATGTCTATATGATAAATATGACTCATTGTTACTAAATTTTACCCTTGAAACAAACCATAACTCTAACTTTTGCAATATGCGACACTTCCCATACCAAAAGACAATACTTAGGTTTGCACCACAAAGGGATTAGAAAACTTAGAAGTTATACATGGAATTCCTATTACTACTAGAAATGACAACTCGCAAGGTCAAAATAGGCTTCGAAATTTGGATGTGGGCAAAAATTTTGGAGGGTGTTGTAGCAGCGACAAGACTTGGTGATATAATGGACAAACTCTAGCTTCTCTACCTTGGTCCATATTTTGTGTAAGGTTTAATTCCTCAGGGAGTATTGATTCATCGTGCAAATTACTTTGGATTTCCACTCAACCCAGTTATAGATATAGTCCCCTTCATCCTATCTCGGTTAAACACATTCCTAAAGCTTTCTAAATCACAAAATTTTTTATTCGGGACAAGGGTAATATATTTGCAAGATTTAATATGTTTAGAGTCTTAGTGTTCATATATGGTGTTGCTCTGCCACCATCAAGAATGAACAATACCCCAGAAGTGTCACTATAGGATCACATTAATTGCTTCACTACTAGCAAGCCTAAATAGTACCCTTGGGAAGTTACTTGCTTCACCTCTATAAGAAGGAAGCCTTTCTCCTCTTTCACCCTTTATTTACTTTATTTATAGGACTGTGCTTTGATACTTATTATTTCACTGGGTGGAATATGGATCCTAACTTATTGAGAGTAGGAGAGGTGGTCCCTTCAGAGAAGTATATATAGATACCTCTGATCTTAAGATGATCGTCATATATTTTCCCTTTGCTATTCTCTACTAAATTGGATCAGCATTCAAAACATTGAATCAAAAGAACCAAGACTAGAAATGAGGTTCCTATAATAGATACATGTACCATGGTTCTACTCAAATTTTTCCTTATGAATGGATTGTATTTGTCATCAAAACATCATCAACCAAAAAATATGAACCAAGACTAAGAAGAAGGACTAAGGGTTATCCAATGTTGCAATGTCACAAGGCCCTTTTCAATCTCTCCACATACATAGGAATAAAACCAAAAACTTTCACACAAGTCTTTATTAAAAACAGAGCATGAACAATAGAAAAGACTCAACATGTCAAAACAAACAAACAAACAAACTCCAGACACGAAAATTAATATGTACAAAGGGTAAGGTTGGATCCCTAGACTACTATTTAAAATATTATTTCATATCTTAGCCATTAACAGGAAATGAATCTATATTCCCATCCAAATATTAAAGATGATAAGTATGGTGACCAAGCTTGTAATGAACTAGATTGGGTCTAATCCACATGGATTGGAACTTAGTGTGTTTCCCCTCCTCTCCATGGGCTTTATCCCACTTCAATACCAGGTCTCCCACACTTAATTCCTTCTTCCATGTAGACATCTTCTCAAACCATCCCTTGATACAACTTTGATGAAGAGAAATTTTTTCCTTTGCTTTCCTCCTTTCTTCTTGTAGTTTCAAGAGAGTATTTATGCTACTTTGAACCAAAAGACAAGGCTTGCCCCGAGACTCTTGTGAAAGTTGAAGGGCAAGAAGGTAAATATTCAGAGGTGGGATGGCTTCTTTTCCATACACTAGAAAGTAAGGAGAGGTTTTAAGAGAGGGTTTAGGTGTAACACAATCAACCCATTGATCATTCACCAAAGCATTATGCCAGTTCCTCTATTTAGAGTAAATGGCCTTCTTGATAATACGGATGAGGTTTTTATTGGTTGAATTAGCAATATTGTTACCCTGTGGATAATATTTAGATGAATGTTTCAATACAATTCCATTTTCTAATACAAAATAATAAAACTTAGGTGATGAGAAATAAGTTTCATTATTGAAAATAAGTGATTTTGAAATGTCAAACCTGGTGATGATGTCTCATTTAAGAAAATTGATGACCTCCTGATTATTCACTTGTTTGAGAGGAAGCGCTTTTGTCCATTGTGTGAAGTAATCTATAGCAGTGAGAATATACTAGTGTTGCTTTCATGTGTATAAATATCTCACCAATAACATCTAGACCCATTGTTGGAAAGGTTCTGCTACAACAATGGGACAACTAACTTTCTATTGTGACCAACACATTTCCAACAAACTGGACACTTGCAGGCATAACCGTGAGCATCTTTGAATAATGTGGGCTAGTAGTAACTGGACCACAAAAAATTGTGCACAGTTGTGTCGTCCACATATTGTCCACTTGTTGGTCCATCGTGTCTATCACACAATACCCTTTCTGAATCAAGTGCTTCAAGATATTTGTGCAAGACCCTATTATGGTGCTTTAGGAAAAGTGCTCTATGTACCAATTAGTATGATAGAGATTTAAGTCACGTGACCCTATTTTATCATGCCGATAAGAGTGAGGGAAAGGTATTGTGCTGAAGATATTGTTGCACATATGCATACCAAGAAGTGGTTGCATCAATGGGAACAACTTGTTTGATGTTATACATTTCAATTTCCTGCTACCATCCAGAAGAATCATCTTTCGACATACTTGTTGCTTCTACTGCTAGCTAGCATAGAACATGGCCCTTTATTATGTGAACTGGTTTGAAATGAAGATCATACTCCTATAAATTAGTCATCCAATTTGATCTTCTTTCACCTAGCTATTGTTGAACAAACAACAATTTGACTGTTGAGGGTGGCACAAAAATGATAACATGATTATTTAGAAGATAGGGCCTGAAGTTTTTTACTGCCTTAAAAACTATAAGATTGTTTATCAATGGAAGAGTAATTTAGTTATGGTCCTTGCAAGTTGTAACTCGTGAATGAGAAATATTGCCAGTTCCCTTGATCATCCTTTTGTGTAAGAATGAATGTGAAGGAAGTGTCAGAAGGAAAGGTACACAATAGGAAACATTTGTAGAAATTTGGACTATATAATGTTAGAGCTTCCACGATTTCTTGCTTAATATGGGAAAATGAATCCTTTTCCCTTTTATCCCATTTATATTTTGCATCATTCTTTATCATCTCTTGCAATGCTTTTATGATTTGTCCATAGCTTGAAATGAATTTATGAAGGAAATTGATTTTCCCTAAGAAGGTTTGCATACCTTTCTTATTCACTCGGAAGGGAATTTGCGTGATTGCTTTGACCCACTCTGGGTCTACCTTAATTCTATGTTTTGCGATAATATGGCCCAATATATTTCCCTCAAACATTGTGAAAATTCTCTTCCTAGGATTTAACGATATCCCATATTTGCTACATCGCTCAAAAATTTTCCTTAGATGACGAAGGTGATCAATCTCTTTTTTGATAACACTATAATATCATCTAGCTAAACCACAATTATTTGACCAATAAGACTACGAAAATCGATGTCCATTGTGCATTGGAATCTAGCTCCTACATTGATGAGCCCAAAATGCATTATTTTAAAAGAAAAGGTACCTTAGTTTGTTCTGAAGGTAGTCATATGTCTATCAGGTTCTCCCACTAGAACCTGGCAGTATCTGAAAAAATTGTCCAACAATAAAAAAATTTCTAAGCGTGATACTATTTGTATAATCTATTCCATTGATGGCATGAGGTAATTATCTTTGTCTGAGGCTTGGTTCAAATAGCCAAAAATCAACACATAAGCAAATTTCCCTAGACTTCTTCCTTACGAACACCAAATTTGAGACCCATATTGAATGACGAACTTTAAATATCATCCGAGCATCTAAGAACTTTCTCAACTATTTATGAACGAGGGGCTCAAGTGTAGGATTAATTTTTCTTAGTTTCTACTGAAAAGGCTCAACCCCTTCCTTAATAGGAATCACATGCTAGATTATTCATGTATCATATGTTTTCAAATTATCTTACGTCAACATGAAGACATCTCGATACTATTTGAAAAGGAAAATAAAAGCATGCCACTCTTATGGTGTAAAATAAGTACTAAGATTAACAAACTTTGGATCTACCTTTGTTATGAGATTTACCCATTCGTGTGAGAGTGTAGAGCTATGAGTCTTTGTAGTAACTAGTCCCTTAAACTGATTTTTCAAGTTGTACAACTTTTCTAATGATACCACCCCCTTGGGCATGGGATTTCTATTACTTGTTTGAGCTGAACCTTCCAATGCTCTTTCGCGCTCGTCTTCATTTATCGTTGCATCCTTGAATACATCAATGTTTGCCATAAAGTCCAGGGTCTACTGGTCATCATTGAAAAGATGAAAGTTAGTAATATTGTCCACCACAGATGGCTTATAAATAATTTCAATTGAAAAACCATCCTTTAAAGGTGCCAACCTAGCAGCAGCATTTGCTAATGCATCATCAACGACATTATATTTGAGGAACATAAATAACATTGAAATCTTGGAATTGTGAAATCAATTGCAATACCTCTTGCTGATAATTTTTCAGATTAGGTGTCAAATAGTGTATTGTATTCTGTACCTATCGTGTGACAATTTTAGAGTCACCTATTTCTTTAAGAACTTCAACTTTGAGGTCGATAGCTTTCTTTAAACACAATATGAGTGCTTCTATTTGGCAATGTTGTTGGTGCACTCAAACTCCAAGCAATAAAAGGTCATATATTTGTTCTGCCATGGGTTTATTAAAATACAACCAACTCCAAATCCCTCCTGTGTCTTGGAATTATCAAAATACAAAGTCCAAATATTAGCAAAACTAGAGTTATGTCATAGACAAACACTATTTACATATATTGTATCGAAGTCACTTTCACCAATTAGATTTCATGGAAGGAGTTCCAACTATGTGTCTAGTGAAGGTTGCGCAAGACAACATCTGTGATCTACATACAGAAAATAATTTATGAAAATAACATCTGCAAAGACTACCGACTCATTATGACCCTAAAGTGGTGTCACAGTATGTTTCATAAATGTTTCGATTTCTACTCGAATATGGTTATTTCTTCACTTCTACGAAATCCATAAATGTGTTCAGTGAGTTGCGAAGTACCCTTGGAGCTTGCTGGACAAATCTGTACTTGAAATTAATCCACATGCTTCTGGAATGTCCACAATCTCAATGTTTATGCACTGGTGAACTCTATGATTTGATGACAAAAGAATGATTACATTTTTAAGTTCACCAATAGTTTGGATAAACAATCTTTCCAACTGTATGATTTGTGCATCATGTTTCTCTTATTTTGCATTAATTTTCTTAGTGACAGACAATGGCATGTCGTTCGTAGATGCACCAGAATCAACTAAACAAATATAGAAATTATAATTAAAGATTTTGAAATTTAAAAAAACGGGCGTAAGAGAGCATTAGTATTCAAATTAACAACTTTTAATACAAATTATATCACGACAGTTACCAAATATTACCTGAGAAGTAGAAATTTCTTTACATGTCGATGAGTGCGATGAGCGTGCTTGGAAAATCGTTTTCCCTGACCCATTAACTTTGCAATCTCAATTAATGACATGTTAGCATGAGCTCTTTTCATGTAATCAACGATGTTGTAACTGATATTTTCAATTTGAATGGGGTGTGCTAATGAATCAAGTGGTGTAGCTTTGTCTGAAGCTTTAGGAGTTGTGGAATTTCTCATATTATTGGTGGAGGTTCTCTTAGAAGATGGAGTGCTTCCAGACCTATTTTGAAAATTTTGAGTTGAATTAGAAGTGGAAGAATTCTTCGTAACAACTATTTTTTTAACTCTTTTTTAGAAATAAATCCCTTTCTCCTCAAATTATAATGGGCAGTTGATTACTGAGGATGAGCTTCATCCATTGATGGTTTATCAACACTCCACTTATTAGCATTGTGTATAACACCCAGCATATTCGTTGAGTGTCCAACACCAAAATTTTCATCAACCATGGTTGGCTCATTTACTTCCTCATCCTGCTAAGACCATTCTTCCACTAATAAGGTGTCTACAAGATTAGTCATCATGATGTTCATATTATGATTCCAATGTGGAAATGTTTTCCTTATATGTTTTTCTTGATGGAAAGTATAGAAATTATCCATTCCCAAACTTTCGATTTTAAACACTACATTAGAAATTTGAGTAGATTTAAACGACTCGAAAGGCTTGTTGCCGATAGATGCCTTGCTTGGCCTCTTGAGTTTTGATATTTCATTGGTGAGTGTCTTCAAATACTTGGACAAGATTTCCATGTCAATTGAATCATTTTCCTTAGTTTTGGAAGAGGCACGAGTCTTCTTTCCAGTCTCCTTGGAGTCTTTAAAATCTTCATCATCATTAATGGCTCCAATAGCACACAGCCTTTCTCTACAACAATTTCTTCTGCAAAGTTTAAAGCCTGTGTCTCCTTTACAACTCTTTTAATTAAAATATAAATGTTAGTTGGAAAGGAAGCTATGTAATAATATCTAGTGAATGAATCATGAGGTTGTGTATTTGCATGGAACTTATTAAATATGCGGTTAAATCTTTGATTAAAATCTTTAAATTTCTCCTTTCCCCCATCTTCATATTTCAAAGTTCTTTTAGGAACATGGAAATAGTTTTGTCATTAACACAGTTTTCCAAAAACAAACTTTTAAACTCACTCTAACCATAGATTGAATTAACAGCAGACTATGGTACCATACCACTACTCTACCTCCCAAATGAAAGGAAATAGTCTACAAGAAACATCATCATATTGTACCTCTAGTATCTGTAATTGCATGTAGAAGTCATCAATATAGTCCCCTGCTTTTGTTTCCTTATCAGGATCTAATTTTGACAACAACTTTTTCAGATGTTTAGTATTCTATGAATATTATCCAGAAGAATGAGTGGCCCTTGGTCCATCCAATCCAAGTCCTAATCAGTCACGTCTTTGTCTTCCTTTTCTGAATCCAATGAGCCTTCTCCTTCACTGCTCAAATCTTCATTGTAATAGAAATCAACTCTCGACCTTCTTTCATCGAAAAGAATAAAATCTTTCTCAAGCCCTTCATCAATAGGTGGAATTCCTTCTTATTGAACTGTTTCTTTTGAACGTTCCGTTAATTCTTCAAGAGTGGAAAAAACCAAATCTTTCATCGACATAACCAATACACTAGTACGAGTTGTTTGTTTCTTTCTAAGGTGATGAGAGAGAATATTTGCAATGGGAATTAAACCAAGATCTTTTGCAAACCAATGGATAGTAGGTCAAATTTCCTGGAGTTGGTCATAAGTAACTTCATAGGCTAGCTTTGGACCAAGTTGAGAAGTCCCTCCTACTTCAGGACTAGGAGTTGGGGTGGAAATCAGAATATCACTGCCTTGCACAGAACATGAATGGTTAGGATGAGATGATTTATCAACCATAAAAAGGTGGTTTTCATCCTTCTATTGCCATAAAATTGATGGCGTTGGTACCGTCCAACATGCAAGGGGTACTCCCCAATGAAAAGTCCCAATTAGACTTTGCACTGTTTGGAATTGGATCCCTTTCGGAATTAAGGCCTAACTGTCATTATTCTTAAATATTTTCCTTGGCTACAATGGTTAGCACAAGAGATTAATGAACAAGTGAGTATACCTTATGAATGTAGAAATTTCACCTGTAGAACAAATTAATATATGCAATGTCCTAAAGCATAATACTTGTTTTACTTCTACAAAACATTAAGTGGAAGCATAATCGAAATCATGAACAACATCAAGTAGAAACATGCATAACTAATTAAGAGAATTAATCACACATAACACAAGATATATGGAGAAAGCACCAACATAAAAGCCCAACGATGTATTATCAATCAAGTGGAGATCCTCAACAACATACAAAAAGAATCATCTCAAAAGCTATCCTACTCTCTCTATAATCAGAAGATGTCTCTGATGATCTTCAATTAGAAGATGAAAATCATGGACTACCTAGGCCTCAATATATAGGCCACAAGTCCTCCAATTTCCTATAAGAGATATTTATCCATGCAAGGAATACTTACTAGAAAATCCAAGCACCTGATAGTACACTATCCCACATCTGATCTCAACTGGGTCTCTGACAGAACTGACTTGCAATAGTTATCCATGAGCGAATCCTCAGTTATCTAAAATAATAGTTGTCACATGCATGCAAGCATTAACAAACTATATTTTAATTATTTTAACAACTGTTAAAAATCTAAAATGGACTTGACTAGTAGGACTAATTCAATTGATTCTCTATTATAGAACTTCATATTATTCGCTCATTAGTGGGACAACTCATGTGCATGCTCACAAAGACTTCAAATTCAAATTTGCCTTAATTAATTAACTCAGTTGAATTAATTATAATATTTACAACTCTGTTAAGACAAGATTGATTTTACTTCCCTATGGATAGACAGGGACTGCTATAAATAGGAAGGACTCAGAAATGCTATTTTTAGAACTTTCTATTTTTTAGCAGTTTCAGCCTCTGCACCAATGTGGCCAATGACCTGCACTGGCCAAACTACTAATTTTTAGACATGTTTTTTTTAGCAGGTCTGTTTTTAGCACTTCTAATTTACATTTCTTGTTGCACATTTTTCAACACTGCCCTCCAACAAGAAAGGCTTTCTCTCAAACATATCTTGTTACTTTAGACTTTCTCATGCCCACACATCTACCGCGGTCCACTTGCTCAAAACACTTGGCAAAAACACTCCAACTAACCACTTGCTCCGTTGGCTAGGAACATACTCTGATGCTAAAGCTCTACCCTGCTGTTGAAAGTGCTCCCTCTCTGACATCTGTGCTACTGCAACATCTCCATGCATCTCGCACCATTGCACACCTCTCTGTGCCACCTAGCACTGTGCAAAACACTTGTGCCTCTCACATTGCTACAACCTGCTAGCTATGTGTTGTCCTAGGATTCCCTGCATTGTTGCTCTCTCTGTCGCTCCATCTGCATCCGTCTCTACCCAATCAGTCAATTCCTACTACTCCACATCGGGGCTCCTGTAGCAAGGTCTTATCCAAGAGGTTAGGTACCTCAAGGATCTTGCCCCCCTCCTTGGGACAATCACTCTATATCGCCCCACCTCCTACCTGGAGGTATGGCTGCATGTGATCCCTCAGCCCACCTAGCTCGAAGTTTCCCCCTACTCGAGGTCTCTGCATGAGTAGATGTCTCTACCCTATCTCCACTCAGCTTCCTCTATTGTGGTTGCTCCACAACCTCCTAAAGCTGCTGCACCAATCGTGGCTCCTCCACAATCGTCTGAGACTTCTTCTAGCTCTGTATGTTGAGAGGTAATATACCCTCCCTCTCAAACACCAAGTCTCCTTCAGTTGCCTTTCTACTCAAGGCTTTCCATGCATCTTGAACCTCAAGAGCATACAGGTTCTTGACCCGTGAACCAATCTGCTTCACCTGTCTAGTGATGATGTGTCTAAGGAAAACCTTTCCCTTACTAAAGACTACATCATAGCCTCTATCTTCTAGCATCGCAATTGACACCAAGCTTCTCTTCAGTCCTAATACATACTTGACATCAGTCAAGGTAAGGAGAGCTCCATGCTCCCTCTAAAAAATAACCGTGCCTACACCTGAGACACTATACTTCTCATCATTACCCATAGCTATGAGTATCTGGAGATCTTTCTCCTCCAAAGTATTGAACAAACTCTTGTCGCCGGTCATGTGGAAAGAAGCTCCACTATCAAGAAACCAACGACTTCCCATCATGGATGAAACCATGCATGCGAAGAGTGTGAAATCCAACTCAAACTATGAAGCAAGTGCCTCACCTTTAGATCCTTCCCCGGATCCCTTCTTGGATTTCCTCTATGGACAATTTGCAACATAATGGCCCACCTCATGACAATGAAAGCATCACACTTTCGATTTGTCAACCTTCTTCCCATCATTGGAAGAACTGGATTCACAAAGAGAAACCTTCTCCTTCATCTTCTTAGCCTTACTCGCTAAGGCACAGTTCTCCTCATCATGCATGGATGAAGAACTGTCTCTGGTGCTCCGTTTGATCTCCTCCTGCATCAAATCCGACCATAGTCGTTCCTAATCTGGTAGTTTCTCCCTTCCATTCATCGAGTCCTGGTAGCTATACCAGCTCTTAGGAAGGCCAAGGAGTGCTAGACACACCATATCCTCATTTGATGTCACGAACCCTACACTTGCAAGCTCATCCCTGCATGTGATGAGCTTGGTCAGATACATAGAGATCGTCTCATCCCTTTCACACTTGATCTTTCAAAGATTGTCCTTCAGTGCCAGCTTCCTCTAATCACTGCTATTCTGATATAAATCTTTCAATGTTTTCCACATGGCATGCGGAGTCTCCTTCCCATGGAGGCTCGAGACAATGTGATCTTGCACTCCCTCCAAGATAATTCTCCTAGCTCTAGCCACAAACTTCCTCCATTCCACCTGCTCAGTCTTGTCAATAGGCTTAGGAATTTCTTGATCAATGAAATCCTTAAGGCCATTATCTTCCAAAACTGCCTCCATGAGATCCTTCCAAGCTATATAGTTTGAGCTTCCATCAAGGGCATACTCAAGCCTCAAACCATAGAACACCATCGATGAAATAGATGTGATAAGAACTTGAGATCTATATCCTGAATAATAAACTTTGAATTTCTCCTGCTAGTATAATGTTCTTGCCTGATCACTTGTGCTTTGATACCATGTAGAATTTTGCAGAATTTTTCTACAAATAAGCTAGCTCCGATGCCATGTAGAAATTTCACCTGTAGAACAAACGATATATGCAATGTCCTAAAGCATAATACTTGTTCTACTTCTACAAAACAGTAAGCGGAAGCATAATCAAAATCATGAGCAACATCAAATAGAAACATGCATAACTAATCAAGAGAATTAATCACACATAACGCAAGATATATCTAGGGGAAAGCACCAGCATAAAACCCCTACCATGTATTATCAATCAAGTGGAAATCCTCTTCACAATACAAGAAGAATTAGCTCTCAAGCTATTCAGTTCTCAATGAACTATGAAGATATGAAGATATGTCTCATGAACCAACCAAGCCCTGTATA
>APFE031292958.1:21366-51121 GCA_000404065.3 Pinus taeda
GGACTGCTTTAAATAGGAAGGGACCCAGAAATGCTATTTTTAGAACTTTCTATTTTTAGCAGTTTCACCTCTCACCCAATGTGGCCAATGACCTCACTGGCCAAACTACTATTTTTAGACATGCTATTTTTAGCACATTCTAAATTTAACATTTATTGTTGCACATTTTTCAACAGTGAAATGTTCAATTGTAGAATATATCAAGGTTCTTTCACTGAAAGGGAAAGGAAGTGATTCTTTAATAGAAGAGTAGTAATACTAATTTAATAAGACACATGAGATAATTTTTAGATAACTAGTGAATAGTTCACATAGAAGCAACAATTGTTGAAACAATTGCGATGCACATTCAATAAGATATGCCCCAAATCCACCGAAATAGTTCAATTTCTTTAGTACAAAATAACAACAACATACACCGCAAACATTCAAAGAATAGTCTTACAACATTTATGATATACACATGAAAGTGTGTTGGCTCAACGATCTTCAAGTATTAGGTGAATGTTCCAAGATACATCAATACACTAAACATCACTAGCTCCAATAGTGGAGCGTTAGAGCTACCACTTGCTCTCCAAAAGAATTATTTTCCTCTCTAATGCCTAGTTGGAGAAACCAAGGTGAATTTTTCTTTACTTGAGCCATAAGGGTGTGTATATGACAAAGGAGATGACTCTTCATCTCCCTTGTGAATCTTGGACACCCCTCATTATTCTTGAACTTCTCTTTGACCCTTTCAAATTCTCATAGACTCTTTCACTTCCACATGAATTTTCACACTCTATAGATGACTCTTGGACTTCTACTTTACATTACATTTATCATATTATAGAAAATTATATAATTACGTCCAAAAATGGTGTGGAAAATAATGACCCAGATAACACCCTAACAAGACATGCCTTGACATTGATGACATGGACTTGATAAATATGTCGCATTGTCAAGCCAATCTTTGTGTCTTCTTGAGAGATGGTATATGCTCTTCCTCCTCCTCCTTCATAAGGCCTTAAGATGAGGAGTCTTCACAACAACCTTGATCTACTATCTTCCCTTCATATTTGTTTAATGATCATTATGTCCTTTCAACTTCATAAGTGTCTTATAGCATTGTCTCCTTATCCTTCTCTTCTATCATAATCCTGTCATGTCAAGATACAATACTTGCAACTAGAAATCACTCATGATAAGACAACATCAGTTTGATAATTTATAGTCTAACATGCTTCATGAAATTCACTGGTTAAAATGGAACTAGGCGTTGGACTGAGAAACAACCTTAGGGATTTGGCAATGCGCACTTCCAGAGGCTAGGGGTGAAGGGCTAAAGCTTGAGATTGTGCAATGTGTAGTTTGGAGGCCTAGGCGGGAAGACTGCATAGTTAGGAAGCTCAGTGAGCATGGCTTAAGCCTTGAGATTTTGTAGTGCACATTTTGGGAAAGGGACAGGAGTAGTGGACTGTACAGTAAAAAAGTTAAACAAGGTAGGAAGATAACTTGATGCTTGCCACTGCACAATGCACAAAAGGAGACTAGCTGGAGGGAAAAACTACGCAGTTGTGGAGGTCAAGAGGTAACGGTTGAGCAATTTAACTTCGCAATGCGTAGTCCTTTGACGTAGGAACTACACATTATGTAGTTCCAGGAAGAAATGGATCAACTTGAGGCTTGTTATTATGCAATGCACAGTTCAATGAGCTTGAGTGAGGTCAAGTTGGTCGGGAAAGGGATCTTCCAGGATTTGGCTAAGTGTAGGATCAGTGAAGTAGAAGTGAAACACGGATAAGGCTTATGCATGATCTCAAACTTAGTACCATCGATGACACAACATTGAACACACAGAACACAAGAATAACATCATCCCCTTTAATGCGAAGGAAAAATAACAACCTCCCCAAAGTGTGAAACATAAGATATACTTTGTGACGATAATGACGACACAAGTAGGACAATGCATACAACTTTAGGAATGAGACTAATACATGTCTATATGATAAATAGGACTCGTTACCAAATTTTCCCCTTGAAACAAACCATAACTCCGACTTTTTCAATATGTGACACTTCCCATACCAAAATACAACACTTGAGTTTTCATCATAAAGGGACTAGAAAAATTAGAAGATATACATGGAATGTGTATTACTACTAGAAATGACATCTTGCAAGGTCAGACTAGGCTACAAAATTTCGACGTGGGCCAAAATTTTGGATGGTTTCTTAGTAACGACAACAGTTTCAATTTTTTTTGAAGAAATTTGAAACAAAATCCCTAGATGATTTTTCTCTTCCAACTCATATCAATCATGACACATCTTTAATATCAGAGGAGGAATCTTCCACTCCTTTCTTCCCTCTCCTCCTCCTTTCGATGTTGGTATTGGGAAATATAAAAATCGGATTCCTAATCCATTTATACTACCCATATTATCTTCCCATGGTCAAGACTTCATACAGGAAAACCTTGAATCTTCTAATAAATCCATGAAACCTAAGGTGGAGACTGATCCATTTAGTTTTCAAGATCACATCAATACACATAATACTAAACCCGAGTCTGTTTCAAATGAAATTATTATTTATTCAAGGGACAATTGTCATCCTTATCATCTACATATCATGACCTTTCGTACGTTGATCCACTTGATAAATCTCTTCCACCAACTGGTAATCAATCAAATGAAATCAAAACCGTTAATCAAAATGAAGCCTTAGGAAAACATCACCCTAAAAAAAATGACTCCACTGATATGCATAGTGATGACTGCCCAAATAAAATGGATGATCTCTTTCTGTCACAAGAAGACTTGGATTTGTGAAGCTTTAATACGTAATCTGATCTAATGATAGAATATTTTTGCATAAGAATTTTTCCTCGACTCACCATCCCTTATGTGGAGATGTGTGTAGTGAATCAATTTATATATCATGTTCTTTTAATCTTCATTCTGATGAATATAATATGAAATCCACACAAGGGGATAATTTTTCCCATGATGAATAAGATGATGTGCTAATTGTTCCACATCTCTCTTACAATTTGGGTGATCTATTTAGTGATGGTGAGACATCCATTGAGACAATTTCCAATAGTTATCATCCGATTCATAATGTTCCTAATGAAATAATTGATGATACATATCTTCATATAAATATTGACTAACCATGCTTTCAAAATTTAATAATTCAACATTTGAAAGTTCAGATTCTTGTGATGGAGTTGAGGTACCACACAACTCTCCTTGAGCTCCATTAACTTTGTCTTTCCAAACTAGTTCCCAAGACCCTCAAACATAAAAGGCAAGAAAAAGAAGAAAACAACAAGAAAACTGTGAAAAACCCAATAGAAGTATGACACCACAACTAAAGTGGCATGATCATGCACCAAACATAAACAAAACTACAAATCAACCAAAGTATAAAACTAGCAACAAACATCATGACTCAATCCCCAAGGGTTCCCAATGCTTCTAAGGGAAAGACCAACTTGAGCGTTGTTCAGGATGTCATGATAGTCTCTTTGCCATGCATTCCCCTACATCATACTGCCAAAAGCACATAACTGTCATTGCATAAATAAACATAACAATATATTGTTACCTTACCTTATTGTACTTAGCAGGTTGTTCTGCAACTAAACACCTGCACATACATTATCTCTTAAGGAACTTCAATTCCTTGATGAATCCAGCCATGACTAGGATCCAAATATTATACCTATCAAATATATGTTCATAAATATAACACATATCCACATAATGTCAAACAAAATCCATTAGGGGATTTTTTAGGTCTAAAATGGGTCTCCTAAGAAAAATGTACAACCAAAATAAACTTTATAAGAACCAATAGGATTCAAGATGATGATGTCAACCATGGAGGATGATTCATCATTTTTGGAGTAAAAAAGTAAAAGGATTAAAAAATAATAAAATAATAATACTACTTTTTCAACTCGTATTTTCAACTTATCTCCCTAATGTTTTACTCAATTTTTTAGTGGGAGTACTTGTTGGATGCAAAATTTGATTGCAAACACGTTTTTCATGTATTTCTTATTTTTCGTGTAGTAGGGTTTATCGAAAGTATGCAACATGGGTACTCCTTGGATAAGGAATCAAATTTTGAATCCAACTAGTGTTTTTGCTTGAAATTTGAGTAAACCCATAGGGAGATAAGTAGAAAATACGAGTTGAAAAATAGTTTTTTCTTTTTCCCCTCTAAAATTTGATGATGTAATCTAATATTATTTTATTATTTCCACTATTATTTTATAATTTCCTTAGGAGGCCCATTTTAGACCTCAAAAATCCCCTAATGAAGGTTAAGAAGACTTCCTATATGCAAGCATTCATTCATTTGGAATTGTAGTTTCCAGACATTGCCAAAGGAATTCCCACCCAATTCCTTTCTTTTAACTTTTACCTTATTTTGTTTGAGTCTTATTACATAATATCACATCACCCAATTGTTAGTTATGTAGATAAATAAACTATCACCTTGTCATGCTAATACCAAGCATATTACCTAGCAACTATTCACACATTCCAAAGATCAAGACAAGTTTTCTATTAATATGAAATCAGCATTTACCAGTACTAACAACCATGTCATAATTTTCAATTAACTCACAATCATCAATTATAATACTACAAGTAAAAACCACTTACACTCAAGTACATATCAGTTGTCTTAGCACATATTGTGTTAGTACAACCATCATAAAACAAGATCATTCCTTCATGTAATCTTACAAACACATACTCATATCATTCCATTAATGAAACATTCAAACAACCTATAAACATACCATGTTATTTAAACAAAATAAACGACATAATCAAACTTGTACCTCAATGTATCTCAGGGGAGGTTATCACATTTGCACAAGTCAGTCCAGATTAGTGTGACACAATATCACTAGTATATATCGAATCATACATGAATATCATAGTCATAACCATCTACATAGGCCAATCCAAATTATCACAATACATAATGACATCAAAATCTAAATGCAATGATCATAATCATCATGCATATGACCGCAATGCATATAACCACAAGTTATTATCATGCATGACTATCCTACACATGTGCATTTGACCACATTGATTAACTAACATCTATCATGCATGTAACCACAACAACAATAGAATGACAAGCATATACATAGCATATACATAGCCATAATGCTTATAATAAGCATTAACTAACATACCTACATGCCCAACATACAAACCTATATGACGATCTCCTCTTACCTCGAGGTTCAGTTTTTCAACCTAGTTTTGATAATATGCTTCTTCTACTCTATCCCAATAAAAATGTTAGCCTCATAACATACCAACAACATCATGATGACACAAGACCTCAACAATTACCATCACAATGCATGCATAACTAACACATATCCAACTAACATGCATGCATGATAAACAAATTTCGCCCATCTAGTCTAAGTGTCTGAACTTGGGATCTCTGATACCACCCTGTGGTATCAGATATTACCCAATGAGAATGCAATCTCCTCTCGTACTACCTTGTAATGCCTCCTCCCACATTTACCCACTTTCACCTGCTTGTCAGGGTAAACATGAGTTGAGGGCTACTATGACATGACTCAACCTCCTAAGTAAAGTTAAGAAAGTGGTATCGACAAACCAAAACTTTACAGGCATAACAGGTTGAAAATAGAAAAAAGAATTGCTAAATATAGAAGTGTTAAAAATAACATTGCTATAAATAGCATTTCGGGATACATTCCAGTTTTAGTTAGTCCCTGAACTAAAATTGAGAATTAAAATTTGAATTTGATCTTAGCAGCTGTTTCAAAAATAATTAATTAATTCATCTTGAATTAATTAGTTGGAGAAAAGCAAACATGAAGTCTATGTGAAGAAATGCAACAATTTTTCCTTTGATTGAGGAAGTTATCCCTTAATTAAAGTGATCAGGATGAGTTGTACTTTAAGTTGTAATTAGTTAGCTTAGTTAACTAAGTTAAGTCTAATTAGATTAGTTCCAATAGTTTGTGGAACTGATTGTGAGTTCAGTTAGTTAATGCATGCATGCATGTAACTATTGTACTTCAGATAACTAAATATTCTCTCATAAATAACTCATGCATGTCAGTTCAGTCATAGACCCAGTTGAAATCAAATGATGGGACATTGTACTATCAGTTGCAGGAATATTCCATTGAGGTTATCTCTTGCATGCAGAAGGAATTCATTCCTTGGATATTGCGCAGTTACTTTTGAGTTTGGTGAGTTGTGTGAGAGGTTAATTCACACAGGTGGCAGCCAAAGGACCCAGGAGAAACTGTGTAAGGAAATAGGAGGCTTGGAGGACTGAGGGAAGGCATATGTTGTGTCTATTTAGTCTATGAGCAGCATTGAGGGATTGTACTGAGAGCTGGATAGCTTGTGAGCTAAAGCTTTGTGTAATCTGGAGATATTTCCACTTGTATGATAATAAAGATATTGGGGTTTTTAGCTGAGTAATTCCCCAGAGTATTCTTTTGTGTTCATGTGTGATTGATTTCTCATTCTCTATTATATGTGTTCTATTTGACTTGCTCAAATTCGATTAAGCTTCCGCAAGTTTGTTTGTAGAAGTAGATGAAGTATTTTGCTTTAGTATATTGCATTATCAGGTGATCTACAGTGAGAAATTCTACATGGTATCAGAGCAAAGGTGATCAAAGCGAAGAATAGTATACAAAGAAGGGAGAAGTTCGAATTTTGAAGTTCCTGATTATAGAATTCGAATTCTTATCACATCTCAAATTTCACCAATGGCATTCAACCATTTGAGACTCGAGTATGCCTTTGATGGTAGCTCGAATTATATAGCCTAGAAGGATCGCATGGAAGCGGTACTAGAGGACAACGGGTTGAAGGACTTCATTGATCAAGAAGTCCCCAAGCCAGTAGCTGCTAATGCCCAAGAATTGGCTGAATGGAAGAAATGTGTTGCTAGAGTGAGGAGAATCCTTCTGGAGGGAGTTCGAGACCACATTGTCTCGAGTCTCCATGGGAAGGAGACATTGTTTTCAATGTGGAAAACATTGAAGGATATGTATCAAAACAGTAGCGATCAGAGGAAGCTGGCGTTGAAAGACAAGCTTCGGAAAATCAAGTGTGAAAAGGGCGACACGATCTCTACATATCTGAACAAGCTCACCACTTGCAGGGATGAGCTTGGAAGTGTAGGGATCACGACAACCAATGATGACATGGTGAGTCTTGCTCTCCTCAGTCTTCCTAAGAGCTGGCATAGCTACCAAGGCTCGGTAAATGGAAGAGAGAAACTACCAGATTGAGAACGACTTTGGTCGGATTTGATGCAGGAGGAGATAAGGAGAAGCACCAGAGATGGATCTTCATCAAAGCAAGATGATGAAGAAAATCTAGCGTTAGCGAGCAATGCTAGGAAATGGAAAGGGAAGGCGTCCCATTCCAAATCAAGTTCTTCCCATGGTGGGAAGAAGATTGACAAATTGAAAGTGCGATGCTTTCATTGTCATGAGGTGGGCCATTTATGCTACGAATTGTCCATAGAAGAAATCCAAGAAGGGATCCTTGAAGGGAACAGATGGTGAGGCACTGGCCTCACAGTTCGATTTGGATTTCACCCTCATCGCATGCATGGTTTCATCGATGGTGGGATGTGTTCGGTACCTATATAGTGGAGCCTCATTCCACATGACCAACGATAAGAATCTATTCAGTACCTTGGAGGAGAAGGACCTCCAGATGCGCATCGAGATGGGCGATGATGGAAAGTATCATGTTTTAGGTGAAGGTATGGTTGTGTTTCAGAGGGAGCATGGAGCTCCTCTCACCCTGACTGATGTAAAGTATGTGCCTGGTCTGAAGAAGAATCTTGTTTCTGTCGCTATGTTGGAAGACAAAGGCTATGATGTAGTCTTTAGTAAAGGAAAGGCATTCCTGAGGCATATCGGCACTGAACAGACCAACAGGATTGGGATTTGAGTAAAAAATCTCTACAAGATGGAGGTAGACGACTGTGCTACATTGAGTTCCAAAGCAGAGTTGGTGCAGAGCCAAGATATTGGCGAGCTATGGCATAGAATATTGGGCCACTTGCACCATGGGGCCTTGAAGATCATGCAGCAAATTTCTACCGGAATTCCCAAGGGAAAACTGGAGCAAATGGATACATGTAAAGGTTGTACCTTGGGTAAGTATGCCAAATATTCCTTTCAGGATCGAGATAGTAGAGCTAGAGCAATCCTGGAGTGATTTCATACAGATGTGTGTGGACCATTCTCTACATCTTCCACCGCTAAATGAAGGTACTATGTCATTTTTATTGATGATTCTTCTCGTAGATGTTGGATCTACTTCTTGCAGAAGAAGGATCAAACCTTTTCAAGGTTTTGTGAGTTCAAAGCCTTGGCAGAGAAAGAATCTGGAAAGAAATAAGGGCCTTCCGAAGCAACAATGGTGAAGAGTATGTCTCCCAACAGTTTAAGGACTTCTATGCAGTAGAAGGAATTAAATGGGATTTGACGGCACCCCATAACCCACAACAAAATGGGGTGGATGAAAGGAAGAACAGATCGAATGTGGGAGCAGCTCGGGCGATGTTGCATGACCAAAGCCTACCATTTCATTTGTGGGCTAAGGCATGCAATACAATAGTATACATGCAGAATAGAAGCATGCATCGTATACTGGGAATGAAGACACTAGCGGAGGCCTTTTCCGGGAAGAGACCAGATGTGAGTCACTTCAGGAGCTTTCGATCATCGGTTTATTGCCATGTGACCAAAGATGCCTAGAAGAAGCTAGATCCAACAGCTGAGTTGGGGATACTTTTTGGGTACACGGATACACCTCACAAATATCAGGTGTTCTTGCCTACCAATCAGAGGATAGTGGTACACAGAGATCAGAAGTTCGACAAGCAGAAAGCCATGCGAGTGTCCCTTGAGAGGGAGCTCAAGTTACATGCAGAGGAGGAACTTTTGGTTCCTAAGGAGGAGGAGCCTCAGACTGATGCAAAGCAATCGCATGCAGAGGATCCGAGAGTGGAGACATCCACTCATGCAGAGTCTTCCAGAGATGGGCGGAAACGCTCAAGGGAAGCTGACAAATTAGTGATGGATGTAAGAGAGAATGTGGGACTGTTATAGATCTGATATGAAAATATAAGAAATGATACCAATATACCCAATAACTGTAGATAACACTAGAAAAAACAAGATTTGAATATAGATAAATGCTTCTTTATTGATCAAAACCCTTAAGGTAGGGGAACACTATATAATCACTCCTTAAGGAAGGAGAGCACTCCACAAGCCATATGCCTGTTCATACAATAATCCTTGACACCTCTCAACAGGGAGTCTCTAGCCTCTATATAGGCCTCATACATACAATACCATGGGTCATTACCATGGTTCCCTCAATACCATCTATCTAATACCATGGGCTTATTACACTATTGTTAACTACTTGTGGTCCCTTACATGATATGGGCTAACCACCTTATTTATTACTATGGCCCATACCATTATTACATTATTCCCTTGGGTACCTCCCTTTGTACCCCATATTATCCCCCCTAGGTATACTACATTCCACCCCCCTTAACATGTTTCATCCCCAAAACATTGGAAGAACACAAATAATAAGATCTACTCAAACGAGTAGACCATTGGTACCATGCACGTGCATCTAGCCATCCCAGAGAAAGGTGAACCATCGATCTAGCTGGTGCCTCACTCTCTTGAGATGGAAGTTGACCGTCGCGACTCTTCTGTGTGGATCGTCGCTCCTCTCTATCTGTCATGTCGGGGTTGTTGTCCTTGTGGCTAATTTGTTGCCATCTTATTGGTTGTTTTCTTGCAAGGTGATGTGGGTGGTGATATGTTGAAGCTTTAACCCACAGTGTCTTTTTCTTTAATTCACCACCTAATGGAGCCTAATTGGTAGCTCGTACATGTTGTGGCATCTTTTGTTGTTGCTTATCTTCCAATATTACTTCAACCATTGATTCCTCATCTGATGTATCTGTACCTGTAACATTTTCTGCTTCAGCCTCCTTGGACTCTACCTGTACCTGGTTTGATGTTTGTGTTTGGTTGTCGACTATCAACAACTCATCATCTAATGTGTCAGTCCCTGGAACATCTTCTGCTTGGGTCTTAATGGAAATATCCTACAATGTAATTTTCTTCTTTTTATACTAGAGCTTCAAGAATTTCTTCTGCACATTAATATTGACAGTACCCACAGATTCCATCCAAGGATATCCCAAAACAACATCCATGTTATCCATATTTGAAGTATAAAAGTCACAATGCAACACATACTTATCCATAGAAAGCTTCAAATCTTTATAAACTTGAACATCCCCATTATCAACCTATGTGTTTTCAATGTGTTTTGCTGGAACTTGCAATTTTTTGTGAAATTAACATTGATAAAATTATGCTTGCAACTAGGATTTATAGACACAATGATATTCTCCTTCTGAATCAATCCATGAACCTGCAATAAGGAGATACCAACAGAAAATAACCCTTTAGGTTTCTTGGTTTCCTTCTTTCCTACAAAAATAAAATCTTTGCTATGTTTTTTGGTTTCCTCCATTCTAGTATGAGACCATTTGTCCAAAAGTAGTTCTTCAATTTCGTCAGCACGACATAACTTCAGAATGTCACTGTCAAGTGGATTGCACCATATAGCAGCCTCATCTTTCAAATAATACCCTATTTTTTCCTTCCAACACCTGGGAAGTCAAACTTAAGATGTGCTATAAAATTTTCAATAGAAGACCCATTATTTTTTCTATAAAAAACTTACTATTATAAGCCATGAAGAGGGTTTTTGAAAACAAATCGCTTACTTGGCGAAAATTTGAAATGGCCAAAATTCAGTCAATATTGCTCAGAATCCCTATTATGACTTGTTTTCAGAAATGGAACAACCATTCTTCATCTTCCCATGTGATATAAATCCTGATCTAGGCACTGGAATTTCCTATTTACGCTGCAACTATCCCGCCGTCACAAAAAATTACTGAAAAAATAGCTGATTTTAAATCAGCGATATCGCCCGCATCCGGACTCCGATTCGACTGATTTTTTTTTTAATTGGGTGTTTTTTCACAAATAATCTATATCTGCAATTAGATTCTACATATTTTGCACCATAATGTACATATCAGCGCCACAAACTCGCTGCCCCAAAAAATGTCTGCAACAGCACCGATTTTTAAATCAGCAAGATCTCCTTCATCCGGACTCCGATTTGGCCAATTTCTTTTTTGAACTTGGGTATTTTTTCACAAAGAATCCAGACCTACAATTAGATTTTGTATATTTTTCCCCAAAACTTACAGATCTGATCTGCAAACTAGCCACCCTAGAAAGTTCCTGCAAAAAATTTAAAAAAAAAATTCTCCACTTTTGCCCAAGAAAGTGCTCTAATACCACTTGTTATAGATCTGATATGAAAATATAAGCAATGATATCAATATACCCAATAACTATAGATAACACTAGAAATAACAAGATCTAAATATAGATAAATGCTTCTTTACTGATAAAAACCCTTAAGGTAGGGCAACACCATACGTTCACTCCTTAAGGAAGGAAAGCACTCCACAAGACATATGCCTGTTCATACAATAATTGTTGACACCTCTCAATGGGGAGTCTCTAGCCTCTATATAGGCCTCATACATACAATGCCATGGGTCATTACCATGGTTCCCTCAATACCATCTATCTAATACCATGGGCTTATTACATTATTGTTAACTACTTGTGGTCCCTTACATGATATGGGTTAACCACTTTATTTATTACTATGGCCCATCCCATTATTACATTATTCCCTTGGGTACCTCCCTTTGTACTCCATATTATCCCCCCTAGGTATACTATAGGGACAATAATCCTCTCAACGCAGACAGAGGAGATCACGCAAACAGTACACTGGTTACATGGCCCTGGTTGGGGAGTGTGTAGAGATCGAACCATCTTCCTTCAAGGAAGCAGCGCAGCAACTAGTCTGGGTTGATTCTATAGTGGAGGAGTACAACTTCATCGTTCGGAATAGTGTTTGGGATGTTGTCCCAAGACTGGAGGACAAGTCAGTGGTGAGTTCCTGATGACTTTACAAGGTAAACCAAGCAGCTGATGGCAGTGTGGAGAAAGATAAGGCAAGATTTATTGCCCGTGGTTTCTCACAGGTTGAGAGGATCAACTATGATGAGACTTTTGCTCCTATAGCAAGGTACTCATCTATTAGATTGATTTTGGCACTATCAGCTCAGATGGGTTGGGAGATCCATCAGATGGATGTGAAGACTGCGTTCCTCAATGGCAAGATTGAGGAAGAGGTGTACATAGAGCAGATGGAAGGATTTGAGACCTTCGATCATGAGTCGCATGTGTGCCGACTCAAGAGAGCTTTGTACGGGCTGAAGCAAACACATCGTGCTTGCTATACCAGGATCGACAACTATTTCACCAGGTTTGGTTTCACAAAGAGTGAAGCAAATGCGAACCTTTACCACATCATGGTAGAAGGTAAGCCATTGATCATTGTTCTTTATGTTGATGATCTGATATTGACAGGTGATGATTAGTTGATCAAGTCTTGCAAGGAGGACATTGCAATGGAGTTCAAGATGAAAGACATGGGTCTTATGCACTACTTTCTAGGCATGAAAGTGTGGCAGAAGGATGGGGAAGTGTTTGTGTCTCAAGGAAAGTATGCTAATGAGATACTCAGGAGATTTCACATGGAGAAGTGCAAGCCCATGCAGACTTCTCTAGCAGGTAGCTGGAGAAAGGAGGATGCTACTTCAGGTGAAGTAGTAGCTTCTATTATTTATCAACAACTTGTGGGTTCATTGATGTATTTAGTGAACACACGACCAGATTTGTGCTTTGCAGTGAACCAGCTGAGTCAAGTTATGGTTCAGCCTACCAAGCTGTTTTGGAAGGCAACGAAGCATGTGCTGAGATACCTCAGAGGCACATTTTAGTATGGATTTTGGTACAGACGGACAGAGGGAGTGAAGCTTCAGGGCTTCACAGATGCAGATTAGGCAGGGAGTCCATTGGACTGGAAGAGAACTTTAGGAGGAATTTTCAGACTTGGTTCAGTTGTAGTTTCTTGGTAAAGCAGGAAAGAGAGGTCAGTTGCACTTAGCTCAGCAGAGGTTGAATACATGGCTGCCAGTTAGG
The DNA here is from genome assembly GCA_000404065.3 of Pinus taeda. NCBI lineage: Eukaryota > Viridiplantae > Streptophyta > Pinopsida > Pinales > Pinaceae > Pinus > Pinus taeda. The sequence goes on from APFE031292958.1 coordinate 34,607, forward strand.
AAGCATGTGAGGCCATTTAGATGCAGAAGATTCTAGCGGGATTGTTTGGTCAGAGGATGGATCCAATTGTGATCTATTGCGATAATCAGAGTTATATCAAACTCTCTGAGAATCCAGTATTTCATGATAGGTCCAAGCACATCATATACGATATCATCTTCTTCGAGACTATGTGGTGACGAGGTTCATGTTGTTGTTGTATGTTTCGACCGAGGAGCAAGATGCAGATATTTTGACTAAGGCATTGTCAAAATGCAAGTTCTTGTTCCATAGAGACAGGATTGGGGTGACAGATAATCCCTTTCTTGTTGAGAGGGAGTGTTGAAAATAGCAACAAGAAATGCTAAATATAGAAGTGCTAAAAATAACATTTCTATAAATATCATTTCAGGATACATTCCAATTTTAGTTAGTCCCTGAACTAAAATTGAGAATTAAAATTCGAATTTGATCTTAGCAGCTGTTTGAAAAATAATTAATTAATTCATCTTGAGTTAATTAGTTGGAGAAAATCAAACATGAAGTCTATGTGAAGACATGCAATAGTTTTACCTTTGATTGAGGAAGTTAACCCTTAATTAAAGTGATCAGGATGAGTTGTACTTTGAGTTGCAATTAGTTAGCTCAGTTAACAGAGTTAAGTCCAGTTAGATTAGTTCCAACAGTTTGTGGAACTGATTGTTAGTTCAGTTAGTTAATGCATGCATGCATGCATGTAACTACTATACTTTAGATAACTAAATATTCTCTCATAAATAACTCATGCATGTCAGTTTAGTCAAAGACCCAATTGAGATCAGATGATGGGACAATGCACTATTAGTTGTAGGAATATTCTGTTGAGGATATCTCTTGCATGCAGAAGGAATTAATTCCTTGGAGATTGCGTAGTTACTTCTGAGTTTGGTGAGGTGATAGGTTAATTCACATAGGTGGCAGCCAGAGGAGCCAGGAGAAACTGTGCAAGGAAATAGGAGGGTTGGAGGACTAAGGGAAGCCGTATCTAGTCTATTCAGTCTATGAGCAACATTGAGGGATTTTACTGAGAGCTGGATAGCTTATGAGCTAAAGCTTTGTGTAATCCGAAGATATTTCCACTTGTATGATAATACAGATATATGGGTTTTTAGCTGAGGCTTTCCCCAGAGTATTCTTCTGTGTTCATGTGTGATTGATTTCTCATTCTCTGTTATATGTGTTCTATTTGATCTTGCTCAAAATCGATTAAGTTTCCGCAAGTTTGTTTGTAGAAGTAGATCAAGTATTTTGCTTTAGTATATTGCATTATCAGGTGATATATAGTGAGAAATTCTACATAACACTGCATAAATTTTACTATAGGCATCTAGTCACATTCATAATCTTGCAAGGGAGTGACTGTAGTCTCATTTTCCCAGTTTTGTGCTTGCAACCACGAAATGTGAGCCGCCTTTATAAAACTACCCAAAACTTGAAAAAACTTTCCAAGACAATAAATGACACAAGGACAAATCCTCCAACACAAAAATTAATCAAGGAATTGACCTAAACAAGCCTAACCATGATAGAAATTTTGTCAAACAAATGGTCAACATGTAATCTCTAGTTCATGAATGCATATTTGAACATAGATATCTGAAAATTATATGAGAATAATCAAGAAGGTCTAATTCGCTCTCATAATAGATGCAATAAAATATATTAGGTCATGCATTCAATAACCATTCATTTACAAATGGAAACATGATAAGAGCCATAACCAAAACCTATTATGAAACCATGCTTATAACCAACATTATAACCAGAATAATAATAGTGGTAAAACAACCATCAAATCCACATCATAACATGTACATTTACTCATAAAATATAAGAGGAAAATATCTATTATTAACATATGCAAAATCCAACCAAGTCAAGGACTTCCATGTACCACCCGACCATAGATTGGGCTGAACCAAATCTTTCTTTCATCCAACAACCCATGTGTTATATTCCAAGCGTGAATGCGGGACTCACAAAAAAATAACCATGGATTCGTCATGCTTTACTACATATCCCGTCATTATCGTTCAAGGGATTTGAAGGCCCGAAACCCTCACCTATACAACTAGGATTTACTGCAATCCCTCCATCACCAGTCAAGGGATTCCTAGGCCAAACAATAAACATACACTACCATAATTTATCGCAATCCCACCATTACCAGTCAAGGGATCGCTAGGCCCTAAAAAATCATGGATGCATCAATATTTCTTCATGATTAACTTGAGGAATTTTCTTGTCTCCACCCATAGGCTTCAACATGTATATCGCCATTACTGGTCAAGGGATTTCTAGGCCCTTGGGAATTTTCTTGAGACCACCTCACTAGTTCTGAAACCATCCGACAAATCAAGCTCAACCAAATGAAAGAACCCCAGCACATCATGGCTATCTAAAAATGGCAAGGCAAAGCTAAACTATCACACCTAGAAAATATCATGCCAATGACAACAAGAGAGCCAAATACACACATGCATGTACCATGCATGTCTAAACTAGCAAGGAAATCATACATGCAACTCAATACCTGCAAGTAATCCCGCTGTATCCACTTGATCCAAATCTTCCTTGCTTCATCCTTTCTTTCCTTTTCTTTATTGTCCTTCCTTTGCCTTCCTTTCTTCAATGCTAGAGTACTCCAAGAATGCTATAAGTGTGCAAGAATATGTTAGAATAGAGAGAGCTCCAAAATTGAACTAACAAAAGCTTCCACTGACCAAATCTATGAACCAATCCTCATAAGCCCTTTTATCATTAAGGCCTCTATTTTCTTCATTTTATGCTATTTTTCCTTCAATTTCCTCCTCATGCAATTATGTGTCCTTTCACCTTCCTTTTCTCCTATTTTCCTTTATTTCCATAAATAAAATGCCAATTACTACCTCTTTGCCTTTTCAATGCCTTTGCCAATTTCCTTTAGCCATAACAAACAAAATGAACACCCACTAGGATGTTTTTCCGAACATTCAGCTTGGAATACGTGTCCCATGAGCTTGGTCTTATTTTGCATTTATTAACTTTATTACATGAACTTTTAACCTAGGGTTGTTACACAAGGTTTGTATGACTATTGTTCTAAGAAAAAAGTTAAGGATACAGGTTGGTTAAGGTTAGTTGTTATGGCACATCTTTCTACCTTTAGAAAATATCTTCAATTTCTTCTACAAGGTATTCAAGTTTTTTTCTTTTATTTTTCACATTTCTTTATATTGTTTTATATTGCTCGTACCTTTTTGTATGCAGGTCAAGAGCAGCTTCAGTGGCTACATTGGAAATTTCACTTCACTTTGTCCAAACCTTCTAGTTGGTTATATTAGGTGTAGGTATGGTTTCATTTTAGTTTTATTTTGCATTGCATTCACCTTCATTATGACCTACATCTAGTCTGTGCATTTACTTTATCTGTTGCTTCTCGTTTTGCATGTTGCTTTTATTTTGAATATTTCATTTTCTTATTCTTTTGTTTTTGTATTTTTTGTTACATCATGAATTTTATTTTATTTTTTGTTCAATAAGACCATGCATGAAAACCACTATTGTTTGGCTAAAAAGACAATGCTGCAAAGTTTGAAAAGGAAATTGTGATGACATAAAACTCTTGGCTAATCTGTTTTCCTCTTATTTTTTTGGGCCTACACATATTTTAAAGTCAATGATGTCTCAATGGAAAATACAATTCATTTTTAGAGGAAATATTTTAGTAGAACCATGAAACTTGTAACTATTCTAGGATCCTTGTTCCTAACTTGGTATTGTAATTAAATGATGTTTTCCATGCTAATCCAATCAAGTAGATAAGGGAAAGGGGAAAATCGATAGCAAGAATATCAATATCAGAGGTATATATAATTGTCTCTAAAGGAAAAACCTCTCTTGGTCTCAATAAGTCAAGATCCCTCTTCTGCCCTAGTGAAATAATAAATTCCTAAGCACATTTAAATAAATAAATAAAATAAAGCATGAAAGAAAAGAAAGGATTCGTGCAAAGAGAAGTGAAACAAGCAACTTTTTTCGGGGTATTGACCATGCTCATTGGTAACAAAGAAATTCTTATGCTCCTATAGTGACTTGATCGATGTACTAAATATGCTCGCTAAGCGGAGCAACAATAGAGATGAAAACTAAGACTTTTGATCATATTAAACTCGCGATTATATATTACCCTTCTCCTAGATCAAAACAATTGTGATATGAGAAACTTTGCTAATGTGTTCAACCAAAAAAGGGAATAAATGGGACTGCATCTATAAACATGTCAAATGGAGAAGCCAAGGTAATCTTGAGAATGAATCCATACTTCCTAAAGGACTAAGACTTTGTGCTCAAAGATAGACCTAAACAAAGAAGTTGGAGTTCTACTAGTGTGTCACCATGTGTTGATGCAAAAACAAACAATGTCCAAAAAATTTCTACACTTAAATTTTGGAGCCTACTTGTGATCCCATGATCTATCATTCCTTGATTCTTCTCAATCCTTTCATGATTGATTGATGATTTTCTAAGAACTTAATTCTTCTTTCGAGCTTTTAGTTGTTGAAGTCACTTTCTTACACATGTTTAGCCTTTAATACATTCACAAGCTCACCTCTTTCAAGCAATCCTATTACTCAATGAACACCTTGGAAATTCAAGCCTTGTGCAGTCCTTGCTGACAGTGACTTTGTAGATTCTAATGAAAATGATTGCGTAGATGTTGAGGATAGTGATCTTGAATTTATTTATGGATGATGGTTGTGTAGTCGAAAGAGACAGTGCTTGCACAATCTTTGATGAGACTGATTTCACAGTTCCTAGAGATAAAGACTATGTAGTCCCTTATGACAATCAATGCACAATATTCAGTTGATAGATTCTATCATTCTTAGTTGCAATTGTACCATCACTTGGGTGAGTTTTCCCAATTGTCACTTTTTTGCACTTTAGTTTTCATTAGTGTATCTTTCACTTTTGTGACTGTTGTTTTTTCTTGCTTTCACTTTCACAAGTGTCACTTATGTATTCTCTTCATTATAATATGTGTCACTTTCACTTTCTTTATATTTTGGAAGTGTCCTTTTCATGTTTTATTACTATCGTAGCTATCACTTTGGATGATTTTCACTCTTGCATATGTCACATATTATTGCACCACCAGAGGTCGCTCTGTAACAACCCCAATTAAACATTCATGTAAAAATATAAGACCAAGGGCATGGGACACGTATGTCAAGCTAAGTGGTGGGAAAAACATCCTAGTGGGGTGTCACTTCGATTTATTTATGTCTAAAGGAAATTGGAAAAGAAATTTGAAAATGAAAGAGGCATTAATTGGCATTTATTTATCAAAATAAAGGAAATTAGGAGAAAAGGGAGATGAAATCTCACAGATTTGCATCAGGAGGAAATTGAAGGAAAAATAAAGGAAAATGAATAAAACATAGACCTTAATGATAAAAAAAGGCTTCTAAGGACCAATTCATGGATTTTTTCAATGTTACCTTTCGTTAGTTTTAGCTTAGAGCTCTCATTATATTCTCTCTCTCTCTCTCTCTCTCTCTCTCTCTCTCTCTCTCTCTCATACTCTTGGGCACTTAGAGTTTTCTTGGAGCACTCTTGGAGGAGTGTGGCATACTTGGGATTTGAAGCAATAAGGCAAAGGAAAAGTAGGAAAGTGCAAGGGGTAGTGGGATCAAAAACTACAACTGGATTTCTTTGTGGGTATCAAGTTATATGTATGGTTTCCTTGCTAGTTTTGGCATGCATGTGGTTATTTAGTTATGTTATGTCATTGACATGGAGGATTTCCAGGATTCACAACAATTTTTCCTAGCCTTGCCATTTCCTGGATAGTCATGGTGTTGTGGTTTTTCCCTTTTGTTTTCTGATTGGTGCTCATGTTCCTTATGGCTATGGTTTGAATTATTAGTTCCTGAAATCCTTGGTTGGGTTTGTAGATCTTAAGGAAGGTCAATAAGGTTTTGGTTTTTCGATTCCACTTCCTTAAGGTGACCTAGGATGTTGAGTCATATCATAGTAACTCTTCCTCACATATTTACCTTGGTGGACCGATTAGCTTCGGTAATTGTGGGAGGAGGGTGTTACACAGTGGTATCAGAGCATGGTTCAACCCTTGGCCTAGATGGGTGGAGTGTGTTTGTCATGCATGCATGAAGGATGTATATGTGCTTATTATGTATGCATGGTGGTAGTCATTGCTACAATTGTGTTTCCATGTAGTAGTTGATGATATTGTTGTTGGGATGTGTTTTCATGAATGCATGTCGATTGTGTATGCATTTTTTATGCATGTCGGTGTCTATATGTTGTTACGCATGCATTGTCATGGTTATAGTTATACATGTATAGTAGGTCAGACATTCATTGTGAGGTCATTGTATGTAGTTTGTGTCATCATGATGTTGTTGATTGTTACGATGCTAATGTGTTCGCTGTGATAGAGTAGGAGATGCATATCATCAGAATGAGGTTGCAACACTGAACCTTAGGGTAAGAGCATATCGTCATACATGTTTGTATGGTGGGTATGCAAGTATGTTAGTTAATGTTTGTTATAAGAATTAGGGTTATGTACATGTCTATCAATCTATGGTTATTTTGGTTACATGTATGATAGATGTTAGTTAATTAGTGTGATCATATGTACATGCATCGGTTATTCATGAATGATAGTAACTTGTCGTTATATGCATTATGGTCATATGCATGATGGTTATGGTCATTTTACTTAGGATATTGATGTTATATGTATCATGCTAATATGGATTGGTCTATGCAGATGATTGTGGTTATGGTACTAGGGTATGAGTCGATATAATTGTGATAGTGTGTCACACTAATATGGATTGACTTGTGCAGATGTTATAGCCTCCCATGAGATACATTGAGGTATGAGTTTGATTATGTCATCTATTTGGTGTTTGAGTGTTTGATTATGTTGTCTAATTGATTTATCTAACATGGTACCTTTACAGTTTTGTTTGAATGTTTGATTAATTGCAATGTATGAGTATGTGTTGGTAATATTTAATGAAGGAATGATTTTGTCTTAAGATGGTTGTACTAACACATTATGTGCTGAGACAATTGATATGCACTTGAGTGTAAGTAGGTTCTAGTTGTAGTATTATGATTATTGATTGTGAGTTAATTATGACATGGTTGTTAGTCTTGGTAAAGGCTAATTTCAAATTAATAGACATGATATCTTGAAATTTTGAACATGTAAATGCCATGTGTGAGCAGTTGTAGGGAAAATATTTGGTATTAGCGTGATAAGATAATAGCGGATTTGATTTGGATGATGTGATAGTACATAATAAGACTCAATTGTAGAAAGGAAAGGAAAAATAAAGGAATTGAGTTTGAATTACTCTGGCTATGTTTGGAAACCACAATTCTAAATGAATGAGTACTTTGCCTGAATACAGGAAGTCTTCTTAACCTAGATTTTGTTTATTATATTCCTAAACATGAATTTGACAAGTATAACAACTGGTTTTTAGTTATGGTTGGATTCATCAAAGGAATGGAGTCCCTTGCGACGTGATATATGTACGATTTTAGTTATAGGTCAGCATGTTGGGTACAAAAAGGTGGTAGGTTTAACCTTATACAGAAATTAATTGTAGACAAATTCTAAAAACAAAAAATAAACAATGACAAGAATATAAAATAAATACACAGGTATTTCCCCTAGATCCCAAAACTAGGACTAGTAGATTGATTTTTCATTATTTTCCTTTCAATGTTACAATACATATATATACATGCCAAAACATTCATAAACCCCAATCCTTCAAACCTAGATTAGAACATAACCATACATCCCTTAACATGATCTACAAAATACCATGGGCACAAAACCATCATGCACAAAACCATAGCTAGGTCCGACCATCTAATATAGGGTCCAAAAAAATTTCCCAGTGTGCTACCCCATACCCCTATGTTCAGATGTGTATTTATGACCTATAGATTTCATCTCCATCATGAGTTTGATAGAATTTTTGTCATGGTTAGGCCTAGTTAGGTCAATTACTTGATTAATGTTTGTGTTAGAGGATTTTTCATGGTGTCATTTATTGTCTTGGAAAGTCCCATCAACTTCTGGGCAATGGTCTGGAGACTAGCCCTAAAAAAGTGGCTCAAATCTCACAGTAGCAAGCACAAAACTAGCTGAAAAATACTGCAATCTCTCCCTTACAGGCTTATGGGAGTGAATGGATGCCTACAATTGGATTAATGCAGGATTGTGCATGCGACTGGGAATTTTGTTAGTGAAAAAGAAGTCTGACTCATGGTTTGGGCACCTGGAGGAGTGGTTTAGATCCTATGGGTTTTGTAGCTCCTGAGGAAGATCAGTAAGGTTTTGGTTTGTCGATTCCACTATTGGGTTGTGTTATATTCTTTCCACGACTAGCCCACATAGTTAACCGGGGGTTAGAGGGGGGGGAGGTCACAAGGGGTTTGAGGGGTACCCGTAACACCACTTTATGGGGTCCAGGGCAGCGCCCCGGAAAATTTTGGTTTTGGACCCTATGTTAGGTTGGGTGGACCCACTCATGGTTTTGTGCATGATTTTCGCACATGTTTTTTGGACACGATGGTTTTCGGTCCATGGTTTTGGACGTGATGGTTTTCGGTCCATGGTATTAGATGCTTCAGCATGTATAAATATGTACTGTAACATTGAAAGGAACATAATGAAAATCAAGCTGGTAGTCCCGGTTTTGGGATCCAGGGAAAAATCTCTGTGTATATGTGTTTTATGTGTTATGCTCTCGCATTGTACGGGGTTAAAACCTACATTTGGTATCGGAGTTGTTTTGGCTTCAAGGGGACGCCTTTGTTGCTGAGGGGTTTCTCTTGGGCCTGTGGTAGACCTTGTTCAGTGGGAGATCTGCGAGATCAATTTTGGTGGTGAAAGAAGATGGCGAGCAGTGGAAAGATAGAGATCAAGAAATTTAATGGTCAGAGTTTTGAGTTGTGGAAACTCAAGATAGAGGATCTGTTGGTGGATAAAGATCGGTGGATCGCAGTAGATCCAAGTACTAAACCAACGGGAGTTTCCGATGAAGAATGGAAGAAGTTGGATCGGAAGGCAAAGAGCATAATACAATTATATGTCTCAGATTCAGTATTGCTGAATGTATCAGGGGAAGCTATGACAAAGGCTTTGTGGGACAAGTTAGGGACTTTGTACCAATCTAAGACTCTCGTGAATAAATTGTTCCTGCGAAAAAAGCTGTATAACCTGAGGATGAAAGATGGAGACTTGGTGATAGAGCATTTGAATGCATTTAATATTGTGGTAAGTCAGTTAGCTTCTGTTGATATTAAAATTTCAGATGAAGATAAGTGCATTAGTTTGTTGCATTCTCTACCAGATTCGTGGGATAGTCTGGTTATTGCAATAGGTAGCAATGCAACTGCCTTGTAGTTTGATGAAATAGTCTCAACCTTGCTAACGGAGGAGATGAGATAGAAAAATATGAAGAGCAAGAATGGTGATGCCTTGTCTGTACAAGGACAGTCCCAAAACAGAAACAAAAATAAGTCATCGAGTGGGAGATCTAAATCTAGAGGGAGATCTAAATCTCCACGAAAACCATAAAGGTGGTGTTTGTGTGTTGGAAATGCGGAAAAGGAAAGGCCACTTACAAAAGAGGACTGTAAATCTGAAAGCTCCTGACAAGGAAAGGGATCTGATGAGGCTCCTTCTGCAGAGGCGAAAACCACCTCAGATGAAGGTGGGGATGTGTACTTGGCTTCTTCAAGTACACATGTAGATCATGAAGCATGGTTGATTGACTCAAGTGCATCCTTTCACTTCACTTCCCATAGAGAGTGGTTCTGTGAGTATGATAAATATGATGGCAGTGATGTTCGTGGAAAAGTAAAATTGAAGTTGTAAAGTGGAAGGGTTAGAACACTTCCGGGTGTTCTGCATATTCCTGCATTTGCCAAAAATATGATTTCTGTAAGCAAGTTGGATGATACAGATGTAAAAACAATGTTCGAGAAGGATACCTTCAAGATGGTTCATGGAGCACTGGTATTGATGTGGGGATTTCGGATTGGAACTCTGTACAAGCTGCAAGGTAGCATTGTTGTTGATGGGTGCAATAGTTTCGTGGTTCCTGAAAGTGGAGCAGAAAATCTAGTGGTCTCTGGAGAGAAGACCATGTTGTGGCATCAAAGGCTTGGACATATTGGAGAGAAGGGTCTTTGAATACTTCATGGTAAAGGTATGGTAGAAGGTATGGGTAATAGCTCTCTGGATTTTGATTTCTGTGAAAATTGTGTATATGGGAAGCAAAATCGGGTGAGTTTCCCCTCTGGTAGTAAGAGGACGAAACAAATATTAGATCTTGTGCATAGTGATGTGTTTGGACTTGCGAAGGTTCCATCACTGGGTAAGTCTGTTACTATGTATCATTTATAGATGACTTCTCAAGGAATACATGGATATATTTCCTTAAGATGAAATCTAAAGTCTTTGATAGGTTTAAAGAATTTAAGGCTCTTGTGGAAAATCAGACAGAGAAGAAGATAAAGGTGCTGAGGACGGATAATGGTGGAGAATTCTACAACAAGGAATTTGAAGAATTCTGTAAGAAGTGTGGTATAGCATGGCAGAAGACTACTCCATATACACCTCAGCAAAATGGAGTCACTGAAAGAATGAACAAGACGTTGATGGAAAGGGCAAGAATCATGCTCAGTGGTGCCGAGTTAGGATAGGAATTCTGGGCAGAGGCGATGGATATTGCATGTTACCTAGTCAATAGGTCACCTTCATTAGCGTTGGATGATAAGACTCCACAAGAAGTATGGACTGGTAAGAAACCCTCTCTTTCACATCTGAAGGTATTTGAATGTGATGCATATGTACATGTTCCAAAGGAGAAATGAACCAAGTTAGATAGTAAATCTGAAAAGTGCATCTTTATTGGGTATAAGGATGGTTTAAAGGGTTATAAGCTTTGGTACCCAGTCACATGGAAGGTTGTGTACAATTGAGATTTGGTGTTCAGAGAGGTGAAAGATGTTATTAAACATGAAGTCCAACCAAAGGAACCTATGAAGATAGAGTTTGAACTAAAAGAGGAAGTATCAGACTCTGTAGCAGAGGAGGAATCAGAAAATGAAGAGCCACAAACTCTGGCTGCGAGAAGATTAGTTCGAGAAAGAAGGCAGCCAGAAAGGTATAGTCCATCTGCTTTTTGTTCAAATTTTGCTTTTTCTGTCATTGATGATGATCCCAGAATTGTGAAGGAAGCAGTGGATTTAGAGGATGGAAAACTCTGGAAAGAGGCCATGGTTGATGAAATGGCATATTTGCACAAAAATAAGGCTTGGGATCTGGTGGAGTTGCCGGCTAGAAGGAAACCCAATGGCAGCAAATGGGTGTTCAAGAAGAAGACAAATGTAGAAGGGAAAGTGGAGAAATACAAAGCTCGGTTGGTAGCAAAAGGTTATTCCCATGTGTCGGGAATTGATTTTGGTGATATTTTTTCTCTTGTTTCCAAGGTAAGTTCTATTAGATTACTTTTATCTGTTGCTGCTACTTTTGATTTTGAGGTAGAACAAATGGATGTGAAGACAACATTTCTTCATGGGGATTTGGAAGAGGAAATATACATGAAGCAACCTGAAGGCTCTGCAGTGAAGGGTAAGAAAGAACTAGTATGCAAGTTAAAGAAGTCTCTGTATGGGTTAAAACATTCACCAAGGATGTGGTATCAGAAATTTGATACATTTATACGAGGACTTGGATTCACCATAAGAAAATTAGATCACTATGTGTATTTTAAATTAATTGGTGACCGTGTTATTTATCTGGTCTTGTATGTGGATGATATGTTGCTGGTTGGAAATAACAAAGAAATTATCCAAGATTTGAAGACCCAATTGTCCTCCAAATTCGACATGAAAGATCTCGGTGCTGCAAACTATATTTTGGGCATGGAAATTAAAAGGGATCGGGCAAAGAGGAAGCTCTGGTTAAACCAGAGGAAGTATGTCGAGACAATATTGCAGAGGTTTAATATGCAGGATAGTAAACCGGTGAAGGTTCCTATTCCTGTAGGTGTGAGGTTATCTGTCGAACAGTGTCCCAAGACACAAGAAGAGGAAGAGGACATGTCCCGTGTTCCATATGCAAGTGCAGTCGGTAGCTTGATGTATGCAATGGTCTGTACTAGACCAAACATTGCACATGCAGTGGAGTATTGAGCAGGTTTAGTGAAAACCAGGGAAGGAGCACTGGACAGTAGTGAAGCGGGTTTTTAGGTATTTGCGTGGCACTAGTGATTATGGTTTTTGCTACCAAGGAAGACCAGGATTGGACAGAGTGTTGGATATCTGTGGCTTTGTTGATGCAGCTGGGCTGGAGACCTGGATTAGAGAAGATCTACAAGTGGGTATGTGTTTAACCTATTTGGAGGTGCAGTCAGTTGGATGAGTAAGAAACAATCTGTAGTGGCACTATCAACTATAGAGGCAGAATACATGGCAGCCACTCATGCAAGCAAGGAAGCAGTTTGGTTGCAGAGATTGTGTTCAAGTATGGGGTTAGTACAGGGAGCTATAAGGATAGACTGTGACAGCCAAAGTGCAATTTTCTTGGCAAAGAACCCTGCTTATCATTCAAAGACAAAGCACATTGATGTTCAGTATCACTTTGTGAGGGATATGATAGAAGACAAAAAGGTGTTTGCTGGTAAAGGTGGACACTTTGAAGAATACTGCAGATGCATTGACAAAATCTGTGAGCTCTGAGAAGTTCTCTTGGTGTAGAGAAACAATGGGCATCTCAGGGCTGGAAAAATGACTAAGCTCTCCTATGGCCCCCTGTGGAAAGAAAACAACAAGTGGGAGATTGTTGGGTTGTGTTATATTCTTTCCATGACTAACCTACGTAGTGAATCGGGGGGTTAGAGGGGGGGCACAAATCGCGAAGGCTTTACAAAGGACTTGGTCAAAACTTGGGCTCTAAGCCCCAAACCATGCCTTTGGGGGATTACATGTCCAACATCTGTTATCCTTTGGACTTGCTAGATCCCGCAGATAAATCTGAGGCTATGCGCCACTATGATGGCCAATGATCGAGGACTATTGTGATTTCATCGTCTGTTTCCAGGTATGGAAGATCATACCATTTCTGCATAGGGTCCTTCCATGCCTACATGGAGACACAATGGAAGTCCTCCTTGAACTCCACTTATTCTGCCAACTTCTCAAAGACAGTTGGTGGTAACCATGACTTGCGGTTTATCGTGACACTAATGCTTGATTCCATCAGTACCCAAAATATCTTACTATCCTTGACCCTTTTGGGGTCCTTTGTGGCCAAGAGCAAAGCAAACTTCGCTGCTTCTGGCAGATCTGATGCGATTGGAGGAAACTGACTATCCTCTGGTAACTCCCATGTGACCAGTACGATTGATAAAAGCAGCCATGCGTAATGGAAAGTCTTATTGTGGCCTTGTGCTTCTCTATAGTTCGCGAGGAAATCGCTACAGAGGTAGCGCGCCCAATTAGGTGTGTTGAGTAAGAATTTGCTTCCACCATATAGTCATCTGGCCGGATCCCTGGTGTATGGTTTCTATCAGCTTCCATTTACCTTCCCTGGAAATATTTCTCCATTCAACTTCACCAGCTGAACTGCTCCACCATCAATAATCTCCTTAATGACATAGGGCCCCAACCAATGCATCTAAAACTTTCCTATAAATTTATCAAACTTGCTATCATATAATAATACTAAATCATTTACCTTGAAGGTGCGTAGTTTGATGTGCCTATCATGCCATGCCTTTTCACACTCCTTTTGAACTTGCTGATGGAATCCAAGGAAAAATCTATCCTCTTCCAGCTTTGTCACCTGCACAAGCCTTTCTTCCAGGGCTCTGCGATCCACCATTCCTGTAAATGCTGCTATCCACAGACCAGGTACAATTTACTCCATCGACATCACAACTTCTACGCCATGAACCAGCCTGAAAGGCGTTTGTCCAATCAACTATTTAAGTTGTCTTGTAAGCCCATAACACCGCAGGTACATGCACATTCCAGTCATTTCTTTGTGCATTGCAAACCTTCGTCAGTGCATTCTCCAATATCTTATTAAATGCTTCAAACATCCCATTAGCCTACGAGTGATATGGCGTACTCTTTTAGTGATAAACTTGGAATTCCTCCATTAATGCGCTGATCGTCTCATTAAGGAAATGCGTACCTCGATCGCTCATCAAAATCTTCGAGAAACCAAACCTAGTCTATACATACTCAAAGATGAACTTTGCTATTGTTTCCATGGTACAGTCCTTCATAGGCTTGTTGGCCGGATAAATCGATCTTATGGACAAGGCCGATCTCCCTAGTATCAGAAGGTAGTCTAGCAACAAGCAGACAAACAAATCTATCTTTCTCTAAACATATGTGATTCATAAATAAAAACTATAGAGGTTTTTAGACCCTACCTTAAGTCCAACGCTAGTTTGTAGCAGCCATCCTTCAACCGTCCAAAAGAGTTTCCTTTTGAGAACCTGCAATCACAAACAAGCAAACATCAAATAGCACCTACGTAGCTAATATCATAAATCATGTCCATTATGGTGATCAAGGAATCCATAAAATAAACCATAAAACGACAACTTATTGAGAAAAACAAACTTATTTTTATTAACTTTGAAGTAGAAGAACCTTAAAACCTTTTCAGCCTTGATGTTGAACAAGCTCCTCCTAAGGTCCGAAACAGGAATTTCCTTTACTTTGACAAGCCTTGCACTCTTCCAAATGAGATCTTAGAGGTATGTAATCTCTCGTCATAAAAGCTCAACTAAGAAGACTAAGTTCCAACAACATTTCACCTAAAAAATATTCAATTTTAAACCTCCCTAGTAACAAGTCCAATGCTTCATTTTGTAGTGCAGAGGGAGGAGGTTATAGGTCCAACTATGAAGGGATAGAGTCCTTCTTCAAAGGGATAAGCTCCTCACATCAAGGGGTTAGCTCCTTAAGGTATGGGATGCATGAACCTTGAAGGAGCAAACTTGCCACCTCAAGATTCCTTCTAGAAGCTTCTAGAAATGACTCAAAGTGAGTTTTTAAGAATATACTTGCGCCTTTTCAACTTTTACAAGGGCCCGCACCCATAACATAGAGACAGAACGGTCAGTTGCATAGGAGCCATGACCATTAGGTGCGATACCGCAGGTAATGCAAAGAGAAAGTGAGGAACTAGAGTTTTAGAGACTTTTGAGGGCTTTCTCTCATTTTCAAGGCTTGATATGAAGAACAGAGGCTTAAGACTTGCAAAAGAGGAAAGTATGAGTGGTGATGGACTCACACAAATTGCAGAATGTCAAGGTGACAATTTTTTTTGCAACAGATTGCCCCCTAAAGTGCGAAGTCTATAATAGATGAAGATATAGTTTTCCATCTATGAAGAGTGAAGTACTTTATCATTTCAAGGATCATCCTGTGGACACCCCAGTCGGAACCTGTAAAAAACATTTAATACAAAATATATATATGTGAACATATCATTGCTGAGGTATGCATTCCCATACTTAGATTAAAATTGACTAAACTTGTTTTGATACGGGAATGATTTTGCAATACATCAAGAGTATAGACATATGTAGACACAGTATGGCCGCATCCATCTATTTATGAATAGTCCACTATATAATGAATAACAAAATTCCTCGCAGCCTGGATAGTAGAAACTAGATCTAGGGTCTTGATTTCTGCTTCCCAAACTAGTACGATTCTATCCATGTGAATGAATATGTCGAAGTCGAACATGGTAGAAACCACTTGATTACCAGTCAATGATGTGAACTGTTAACAAGTGTGAGAGAAACCACCAGTAATGTCAATGGCTCTCAAAGTACTTAGTACAACCCATGAAATGTGAATAAATGAGTTGATGTCGAACATGTCATAGAATCCTTTGATCGAAGGTCAATGATGCAACCTATCTTCAAAGGAGAGAAACCTACCATTAGGGCATGCAGATTCCAAGGTACTAACGATTCCTAGATCATCTTTCTAGATAATGAGCTGAAGTCGATAGAAAGTGATCCGTCATAGGCAAGACCACAACGCGAAATCATAGATCAAGTTTTGAAGAAACATATTGGCAAGGACTGACTCAGGGATGGTCAAAATGGATGAAAGATATTTTGCAAATGAATGGTTTGTTTGAACTGACCTCTTGAACACATAACGAAACTACAGATGGTTTGGTGACAATTGACACAAAGCTAATACCCAGAAATTGGCTGAAGACTTTCAATATGGTTTGATTAACTGTTAGGCAAAGGATTTCCCAACCCAGGTGAACAAAAGTGTCGTGTTCAAGAGTGGTTAACTGCTTTTCTAAAATACAAAGTGTAACAAACAGGTTCATTTTTCTCTCTTTTCCCCCACCATTTTTGGCAAGTACCTCTTTATTTTTGACAAGCTTGAGGAGGATAA
>APFE031292959.1:0-12450 GCA_000404065.3 Pinus taeda
TTTTCTCCTAATTTCCTGTAAAAAACTCTGCATAAGCTCCTCACAGTCAAATTATCCACTGAAGCTACCCAAAAAGCCTGGTAAAATCCTTGCACCACAAAGCCCTGCAAGAAACCCGTGCCCTTCTGTGAAATTCACCATAAAAACTGATTGAAGAAGCCGAGCTACCGGCTAAAAGCCCATGTAACTGCACACTCATCCCTGTTATCAGAATTCCCTTTGAAAAACCAACTAATTAGCTCAACACACTCTGGTTTCTTCCAACAGAGTGCCCCACAGTTTATCAACCCGGTAAAAAGTTTCCTCTTACTCTCAGAACTGCTCACTCTCAAAAACACAATTCAGTAAGCAGTCCTCAGCCTCTACAGTAAGCCTAAGCTCAAGTAAAACATCCAATAAACTTCAGACATGGCTACTCCATCTGCTCTAGATGTTGCTCCTGTTAATCCACCCAGTAAGGAGCTTGAAGCTATGCCACTTGTAGACAATGATTTCCTCATTACAGATTTTGTGGCAGAGAGGAACCATTTACAGACCTTCTGCCAGCTAAGGAACAATCACTTGGACAACAGTGACATGTATGGCATCTGGGAGTCTAATCTGCCTACCTACTTCTTGCCATCTGTAAATATCTTTCCTGAAGTCATTCACCTCTGTGCATAAAATTATGACCAAAAACTCAGAGTTGTAAAGTCTCTATCTGGGAGCATTCTCTTTTACATAACACCAGATTCCATCAATTAGATGTTGAATTACAAACAAACCCAGCTTCTATACCCTTTTTCCATAAAGTATTTGCTGGATGAGGGCTCCAAGCTCTCTAGCATGGACATTCCTCCAGTTTCCAAAACTTTCATGAGAGCAGACTGCCAGCCTTCTGGGCCACCTCCTTTCCCATATGCAAATTTCAATGAGGTAGGCAAGCTGCTTGTGGACATGATATCCTCTGTCATGGGGTTCTCCACAAATGAGCATGTTGATGAAACTGTTTTGGTCTTGTTATCTGCTTATAGCCTTGGGAAGCCCCCTGCTATAAAATACAATTATGCTAAGTTTATTGCCAACAAGATACATGAACAACTGGTGAGGATGGACAGAGAAACTATATTCAAATATTCATCATACATCTATCACCTCTTCATGTACTATCAGACAGATTGCTTCCAGTGCCACATCAAGAAACTCAATTCACAGGGTGAGAGGAGGTCTGTCATCTTCTGGTCTTCAGTTTTCCATCAAGTCCAGAACTCTCCCTACTCCTACTGTGAATTTATTGACCAATTTGTCTATCTAGTCACATGCCTCTTGAAGAGGACTCCTCCTGCCAGATTGTCCAAAGATATGCAGAAAATTTTACAGCTATCCAGGAACTACAAAATAGGTGATTGGTATTTATACCAAAATCACACAGTCATCAGGATCTATGGCTGTGAGATATGTCCTTATAGGCTCCCAAGATATGTGCCTATGATATTGTTTGCCTTGGAATACTATAAGCAACTCATCAATTCTAACCTTACACACTTCCATAGTGCCAAGAAGAAAGCCAATCTCAAATTCAGAGACCACCTAGGCCCCTTCATCATGAACAAGAAAGATGGTTGGCAAGAAGCTGATCAAATATTGGGGCAACAACTTAAACTCAAAAGGAGCTTTTGGTGGGTCCCTTATGACCCTGAAGGCTTTATCAGTGCTAGGAGAGTCAAGTATAGGCTGTTAGCCTATAAACACTACCCATATCCACAAATTGAACACTTTGCCAACCAAGATGAGTGGGTGCTTGGTACATTAGTAGAAGAATTTACTCAGGAGGAGACAATGGAGCAGACTATGAAAGACTTAGAGAAAACTCTTGACTTGGATTCTTGTCAGCAGGTCATATTCAAGCAACCAGTCCAAGTCAGAGAAGGCACATCCACTGCTGCAGCTGCACAGACTACCCAGCAGGCATCTACAACAACAACAACCAAAACAAAAGGCAAAGAAGTGATGGATGTTCAGCAAGACACAGAGGCAAGGCAGCCCAGCACTTCAAAGGACCAAAGTCAAGGGCAAGCCCCTTTACAGCAAGCTGAACCACCCCAAATCCCAGTTTTGCAAACACCTCTCAATGAAGAGAGAGGAAAAAAATGAGATAGAGAGGAGGTCACACCTCCAAGTGGGTCAACACAGCAAGCAGAGGCCAAGAGGCCAAGAATTGACCCTCAGACTGAGGAAGAAGACATCAGTGAAGAAAGAGCAGAAAGCCAAAGCAGAGAAAAAAAATCCAGCCAGCAGACTACCACTAGTTCATTTCAGCAGGAACAGGCCATGCAACAAAGCACAGAGGTATCCTCTTCAAGGCAGCAGGGCAAGCAACGAGCTAGAGTCAAAGGGTCATTCATGGAAATCAAGGCCCAAAATGAACTCTTAAGAGTTCAACTATATGATCAATTCTTGAAGACCACACCCTCCAAGCAGCAGAGATTGATGGCAACATATGACATCAAGGAGGATAAGATGATTTTTACTCATCTTAAGCCTAAAATCCCAAAGCCTAGATCATCTGCAGACTACACCAAAACAAGTTTAGAGGTCCTCTCCAAGGACATACACCCCATGGATCAGATAGAGCTGCACAAACAGACTGGGGAAATGGTGTATGCCACTCTTGCAGACAGGGCCATGCTGGCCCATAAGTTAAAAGAATATCTAAGGAATACAAATACACATCTTGATTTGGAAAGGATGTCTTCCACTGCTAAAGACAACAGAATAAAAACGTTGGAAGACATAATCATTGATCTAGGACATGATCCTAAAGATCCAAAGGGTATTAAGGCCCTTATGAAGAAAAAGGAGGATGACATTGCTGCACTGAGAAAGCAGGAAAAATTGCCTCCAACCATTCACCCTCAAACATCAGAACTTGTACAAGAGAAGCAAGTTGATGAGGCCATGGATCTGCTTCTGATGATGAATCAAAGAATATTGCAAATGGAAGCAGAATTGGAAAAGGCATTTCAGGACAAGCAAGGGGAGTCAACCTCCCAGCCCCCTCAAACTTCCACAACTCTTGGCCCTGCCCCTCCTACACAAGCAGTAGCAGCCCTCCTACCATTCCAGCACCAACCACAGCCACATCAGCAACAGAGGCAACAACAACAACAACAACAGCAGCAGAATCTAGCATGAGCATGGAGGACTTGATGAAAGTTGTCAAGGAACTTGAGGTTAAGGTGACATAAATCAATGAAGCTAAAGATAGACTGGCCATGCTAGAGGCCAGCTATGACAAGTCCAATATGACAGTGGCAGAGAAGCAGAGAGAGATAAATGCCTTGGAGGCCAAAATGAAAGCTTTGGAAAAAGAATTGCTTCTAGGCAAAACTCTAGCAGAAATCAAGAAGATAATCTGGGCCAAAATTGGCCAATCAATCCATGACCAATGGAGGTCAATCTAGGCAATACATGAGAAAATTGAACTGATAGGCATAGCTCATGTTGAAATACAAAAGGCCAGAACAACACTAGGAATCATGCCTGAGCAGGCCAATAAAATGATAAATTTCCTCAATACTCATACTAGGGAGGAATTGGCAGCACTAGAAATAAACATTAGAACAGACACTATCCTGACAACCAAGAAAGTGCTAACTTTGAGAAATTTCACTCAAACTCTAGAAAGGAAATGTCAGGATATGAAGGCAGAAATTGATGAATTCAGGGCAAAGATGACAGTATTGCAGGATAAAGGACTGCCTAGCCTAGTGACTGGCACAGGACAACTGCTGTCATATGATCAATATATCACAAGGATCAACAATTATGTTGAGAATCAGATCACAACATCCACCAGCTCCACAGAAGAAGCAGGGCCTCCCTCTCGGCAGTCTCTGTATGAAAAATTAGAAAATTTATTTTTTATTGAGCATGAGATAAATCATCTGTTTGTTGTGCCTCCAAATTTCTACAGATATACTGAAGCAAATGAAACACTGGTAACAATAAGGAGACATCAACTACCTCCAGCTGATTGGTGGCAGGCAATGATGGAAGTTCTGCCCAGGTGATTCCACTATATTATTCCTTTTTGTGAAAATTCAGATCTCAGTCACAGTACAGGTCAGCAGATAATCCAACATGCAGATATCAAGGGAATCATCCGTACAATGACTCATCAAAGCACTCGCTTAATTAACGCAGATTTAAAGACACAGCTACAACCAACTTTCCTGAGCCAAAAAGTCAAAAGTTTTCTGACAGAAATATAGTTTCCATCTCCACATTAATTGTTGTAGTTATATCTTTCATTTACTTTTTGTAAGAGAGTTGGTGGTGCAATTTATTGCACAATAACTCACTATTTAGATATTTTATCCTATTTTTTGTATATATATATCCCCTCAAAGAACGTATTGAGGGTCAGTTGTAGTGAAACTCTTTCAGAAGAGTTGTATTGTATATTTGAGACATTTTTGCTAATACAAATTGTTGGTGGAGTTCCTGGTTCCTATACTGTCTGAAGGTGGAAATGAATGACTGTGTTATGTTGTAGAATTCCTGTGTCATTTGCTGGAACAATAAGTTATTCTGAACCATGTTCTTGTCTTTCTGTGTATGCAATAATTCATATATGTTCATGATCATAGTAAATAGAGAAAAATAATAGCTTAGGATTTGTTTGAATACACCCTATGCTCAATCTCTATTTCTAAATATGTTTTCTTCTGGATTAGCCATGAATATGAATTCTTAATTGCTCATATCTAAACTAGTTCTCTCATAATGAATATTGTTTAAGAATTCTTAACTGCTCTTAAGCAATACTTTCATTTCTCCCCTTGTTAGCATGGTGGAAGATTCTCAATTGCCTTTCACTCACTAATTCCATAACTTCATTACCTAATCTTAAAAAATTGTTCCACAGATGCCTATCTGGCTTTGCAGCAATACTCTGTCTTCAGAAACATACTTCAGCAGCACACTGCCCTGAACTCCATTGCCCAATGGCCCAAACTGTTCTGTAATTTATACCTCAGCTCTGCTTGAATTCACCAACCAACCAAATTCAAAACAAAATCAGCACACCATAACTAGCCTAAAATCACCCACCAACAAAGCTAAATTATAAAGAGAGAGCCCTCTCTGGTTGCAGGTAGGCTAGGACCTGTAACTAAAAGATTGGTTAGTGGTTACCTCAGCCGTATTCCCTTTAGGAAGCAGGGAACAACCTGAGTGATAACATCATTGACGACTCCGCTAGGGACTATTTCAAATTTCCACTTGAAAGGAAACAAGCTTCCTCCTTCTTCAGATAAGTCTTCTGGGAAGTACCTCCGAAAGCTGTGACTATAAGTTTCTCATAAAAACATTAAGAAAATAAACTCAGAAGTTGGCTCCAAAGAAGAAAACTCGTTACACTAGGTCAAACCCTGACCCTAATCCCCCAGCTGTCTTTGAAAACCCCAATTTAATTCCCAAGATCTTGAAGAAGCAAGAGCAGCTAGGAGAGCTCTCAGATTCAGGTGCTGAACCAGTCCAGCAGAGCTATATTCCTACTCCTGCCAAAGCATCATTTTATCCTCACATAACCCCCACTTATCCTAGTTCTTCATCCACTTCCCTAGGTAGCTTCCCCACTCCTCCATCCCCAACACACCTTACTCCTATTATCCCTGTTGTTCCAACAGTTCCACTTCTTCTTGCTGTCCCTTTTATCTCTGCAAATATGGCTAACAGATATGCCCCTTTACACCTGCCTGCAAATCCAGGGGCTATGCCCCAAGATTATCAAAGCAAGATCACTTACTTTGATGGTACTGGCTTGTATACAGCCAGCAACGCACCAAGAGAATCCAGGACTACTTTGAGAACTATGAAATAGATGATGAAGATGTAAGAATGAAAATTTTTGTAAAAAGTTTAACAGGGAATTTAAGGTCCTGGTTTAGGTCCTTGGCTGCACAGTCCATACTCAATCCTGATGCTTTATACCTTAACTTCTTAAACAGATGGGAAAAGAAGAAAGACCCTCTACACATACAAACAGAGTATGATAATTTGAAAAGGGGTCCACAAGAAACAATTCAAGATTACTGTGTTAGGTTCAACAATGTATACAACGCCATTCCTCAGAACCTAAGACCTCCACCTGATCTGGCCTTGATCAAATTCCCTGATGGTTTTGATTCAGATATGGCATATCAATTAAGAGAAAGAGCACCTCCAAGTCTTGCAGACATGCAGAATATAGCTGTCAGTGTGGAGGAAAACCTGATTGCCAAGAGAACCAGAGCCAAAAATGAGAGAAGAACAACATTTAAAGAGGAACCCTCAACTTTTGACCAAAAGCTAGATGCAATCATGAAGGGTATGGAGAGGTTGGGAGATAGAGTTGAGACCATGGAGAGAAAGTCCTCTTGGGAAGGGAAAACAAGCAACACTACTAGGAACCCCAATTTTAGAAAAAACCAAAACCCAAATGCTGTGAGGACTGGTCCTGATCAAAATATCAAACCTCCATTTCAAGAAAACTATGCAGAGGCCTCAACCACTAGTGAAAAAGTAGAAGATCCCCACATCAATCTAATGGGTTTGGAAAATGAACAACAAGTATTCTTAACACAAGATGATCAACAAGCCCAAGAATACAAACAATTCCAAACAAAATCTGGTGAGTCATTTGATTTCAGAGAAGGGTATGACACAATAGTCTATGAAGTACACAAACAATACAAGTTAAGAATTAGAACCATAGATGTACCTGAGAATACCAAACAAACACACACCAAACTACCCAAAAAATCTAGTGATAAGTCTGTCTTAACAGAGTCCTCAGATAAAAAACTCCAAAGGGAGGTCACAGTGGAAAATGTATCTGATATACAGCCTCCAGCAAATCCTACATCTACACCATCTCTTCCAACAGATATCTTGGGCAGACCTCTAGAAAACAGACACAATTCAAGCATACCCCAAAACAGTGTACCTGACCAGGACAAGGTCACCCAAAATTCAGCAGAGAAGGAAAAACTTGCTGCTCACAATATAAAAGTTCAGATGGAAAAGCCTTTCAATCTAGAAACAGAAATTGGCAAACTGAAAATAGCAATTCCTCTTTCTGAACTAGCCAAACATGAGGTCTTCAGACAACAAATTAATAGACCATTGCAAGTACCAAAGAATAGGGATGTAGTTAATATTCTGGATGATCAGCCAGAGCTGATTTTTGGCTCAGAAGTCAATGGAAAATCAGTCGATGGAGGTACCCCTCCATTTTATGTCAGCCTAAACATCCATGACAAGGTGCTACACAATGCCATGTTTGACTCAGGGGCCTCTCATAACCTAATGCCCAAATCAGTATGGGAAAACTTGATCTAGACATTTCCCAGTCCCTTATAATACTTGTTTTCCTTTGATTCCAGCCAGGTGGGATGTTTTTAGGGCCTGATCAAAGACCTTTGTGTATCCCTAGTCCAATATCTAGCTAAAACCATTTTAATGGATGTGGTAGTAGCTGACATTCCACTAAATATTGTTATGCTTTATCAAGATATGGGGTGCCAAACTCATGATCTCGCAACTGACATGTCATATGCCACAATTTCAGTATTTGGCCAGGCCAAAGAGATATAGCGGAGAAACCTGATGCAATATGTGGTCAGCAGTCAGGAGAAGCCCCAAAACTTCCCAATCTACTCCATTCATTCAGACATGGACTCATTCATATTGTACAATGCTGATATGTGTCCCAAAACTGAGGTCAAGCTCCTAAAAACAACAGAAACTAGGCACATAAATGAACAGTCCACTGCTCAAGATCAAAAGATCACTGATGTGATCAACCCAACACAGTCTGTTAATATATCACAAGAATCACCAAAGCTAGACCAGCCCACTAAACAAATCTGTAAATCCATTGAAAGAAACATTGATCAAGAGATCTTGTGGTATTTGGAATTTGATGGGTCAGTAAACAAACTAGGATTAGGGGCAGGGGTTTGGATACACAATACTCAAAATGACCACGCTTTAGGTCATGCATATAGGCTTAACTTCAGATGTACAAATAACATGGCCAAGTATGAAGCCCTTTTGCTAGGTCTCAAACTGATTAGGAGTCTTGGTGTGACCAAAGTTTCCATTTTGGGTGATTCAGATCTAACAGATAAAGGGAACTTTTGTCACAAATGATCCCAGCCTAAGGTCTTATAGGATAGCAGTGACAGACTTGCTCAATAGCTTCTTGGAATATCAGCTCACCAAAATACCTAGAAGCCACAACTTGCATGCTCATAGTTTGGCAACTTTTGCAAGCACCTGTAAACTTCCTTTTGGGCCTAACCACCAGTTCACTGCTGAGATCAAACATAGGCCTTCTGTCCCAGACAATGTAGATAATTGGAAAATATTTGAGAATGATACTCAGATAAATAATTTTTTGACCATGAAAGAAGAATTCTCAAACTTAAACATAGACACAAGCATTAGGAATGATCAGCACCAAATTGATGAACTTAAGACAAGTATATCAGCTGAAACAGCAGATCTGATATTGCATCCTACAACCTTTGACTCTGCCAATTTACAGAAGCTAAAACTAGCAGACCTTGATGAAATTATTGAAGAAGAAACTGAAGTAATTCAACTAAAGGATAATTTCTTGCCCATGGGTCTTACTCCTTTAGAAGACATTTTTGATTCAAATGACATCCCTAAGAAACCAAAGATGCAACCCTTCAATGCAGAAATTGAGGAGTGTAATATTGGGACCACTGAAAATCCCAAAATGGTCAAGCTTTCTAGAACCTTACCTCCTGATAAGAAATCAGAATATATTGAACTGTTCAAAGAGTTTCAAGATGTGTTTGCCTGGAGTTATGAGGACCTTAAATCCTATGATACTATAGTTATCCAGCACACAATACCCCTGAAAGAAAACCAGAAACCCTTTAAACAGAAGTTGAGGAGAGTGAATCCAGTCCTTCTTCCCCTAATTGAAAAGGAAGTAAAACGTATGAAGCTGGAATCATTGCACCTATAAGATTTTCTGAATGGATTTCAAACCTTGTACCCACAAGAAAGAAAACTAGCCAGATAAGACTTTGTGTTGATCTGAGAAATTTGAACAAAGTCTCTCTCAAAGACCACTACCCCTTGCCAAAAATGGACCACATCTTACAAAGGGTAGTGGGAGCTTCAAGGATCTCACTACTAGATGGCTTCTCAGGATTCAATCAAATTCTAGTTCACCCAAATGACCAAGATAAAACAGCTTTCACTACACCTTGGGGAGCTTTCAAATATGTCAAAATGCCTTTTGGACTCAAGAATGCTGGAGCCACATTTCAGAGGGCAATGGACATAGCCTTTGCTAAGGAAATCCATGATTTCTTAGTCATATACCTTGATGATCTGACAGCCTTCTCAAAATCAGACCAAGAACATTTAAATCATCTTAGACAAGTATTCTTAATTTGCAGAAAGTATGGCATATCTTTGAACCCAAAGAAGTCACTATTCGGCCTGGAAGAAGGCAAGCTCCTAGGTCATATAATTTCAAAAGATGGCATAAGAATTGACCCTGATAGAATTCAAGCTATCCTTCAGGTCCCTCATCCTAGAAACATCAAAGAATTACAAGCTTTTTTAGGAAAGATTAATTTTCTAAGAAGATTTATTCCTAACTTGGCTGAGCCAATAAGATTGTTGAATAATATTCTCAAGAAAGATGCCAAAGTCAAATGGACAGTTGAAGCCAAACAGGCTTTTGAGGAAATCAAGAAGCTTTAACAAAAACACCTATTCTTACAAGCCCTAAATTTGATAGAGACTTCATAGTTTTCTCCTTTTCCTCTGAACATACAATTGCCATTGTCTTATTACAAAAGGATGACTTGGGATGTGAAAAACCTATTGCCTTTTTCAGTAGAGCCCTTAGAGAGGCCCCACTCAAATACCAGATCATGGAAAAGCAAGCATATGCCCTTGTCAAAGCCATAAAGGATTTCAGGGTTTATATCTTGTACTCTCACATAGTTGCATATGTGCCCAATGCAGTGGTCAAGGACATTCTAACTCAAGAGGGAATTGAAGGTAAGAGGGGCAAATGGATAGCCAACATTTTGGAATATGATATAGAGTTCAAACCAACAAAACTTATAAAAGGGCAAGGGCTAGCTAAACTAATGACTAAAACCAATTTCCAAGCCCTTGACATCAATGAACTGGATAACGAACAGGAGATGGCGACTCCACGGATCAATCAAGCCTTCTTACAATCACCTTGGTATGCTGACATATGTTTTGTATTATTAAACTTGCAAGCTCCTCCAGGGTTATCCAGAACCAAAAAGAGATTTTTGAAAATGAAAGTTTCAAAATTTTGTATCATAGATAATGTTTTATTTTGGAAAAATCATGAAGGTGTCCTGCTTAACTGCCTAACTTCAGATGAAGCTGATAAATTCCTTAGAGAATTTCATGCAGGAGATTGTGGAGGGCACTTATATTGGAAATCAACAACTGATAAGATCCTGAGGGCGGGATTTTATTGGCCCTCCCTGTTTACTGATTCAAAAAAGTTTGTGATGTCATGTCATAAATGTCAGATCTTTGAAGGGAAGAAGGAGTTGCTGCCTTTACCCCTCAAACCCATTTCAACTGAAAAACCATTTCAACAATGGGGCCTGGACTTCATTGGGGAAATTCACTCTTCATCCTCAGGCCAACATAGATGGATTTTGACAGCTACAGACTACTTCACTAAATGGATAAAGGCCATACCTTGTAGACAAGCAAAAGACTCAATTATCATACAATTCCTAGAAACCAATATCTTGTCTAGATTTGGCTGCCCAGAGAAGATCATAACAGACAATGCAGCTGCCTTTAAATCCAAAAGAATGATCATCTTCTGTCACAAATATCATATCACCCTAGGTCATTCAACAGCCTACTTCCCTCAAGGCAATGGCCTGGCTGAGTCCTTCAATAAAATCCTTATCAATATCATCAAAAAGGTCTTGGAGGAGAACAAAAAGAATTGGCATAAGAAACTGGTAAATGCATTGTGGGCAGATAGATTGACCACCAAAAGATCTATTGGTACTAGTCCATATGAATTAGTATATGGCCTGGAAGCTGTGTTCCCATCATCTCTTGGGGTCCCTGTGATCAAATTGCTGCAGGAAATACAAGTTGAACCCAATGATATCCATAGGAGGATCAATCAAACAATTCACTTGCAGCAAACAAGGGAAGAAGTGTATCAGAGAACCCAGGTTCTACAAGAAAAGCTGAAAAAGATGTTTGACAAAAGAACAAAAGCTGAAGACTTTTTCATAGGAAACAAAGTATTAAAATGGGACTCTAGGAGGGAAGACAAAGGGAAACATGGCAAATTTGACTTTCTGTGGAAAGGACCATTTGTAATTCAAGTTGTGCAAGGCAATAACACCTTTTTTCTAAAGAGTCTGGATGATTCAAATAATGATGAAGGCCCAATTAATGGGAGAATTCTCAAGCACTATTATGATCCATGAGCATAGCACAGTCACATATTGTACATAAATATGTGTATTTTCAGCATTTTTCTTTTTACAACAGATAGATAAAGGAACAACTACAATAGATTTTGAAAAATGATCAGCAAACTATATCAGAGGTGACATAGATGATTGAAAAGCTCCACAAACAAATCTGAGGAAGGTCTACAGAATAGAGAACAGATGATAAACAGTAATACAGGTCAGCAAGACACAAAGTGGTAATTTTTGTACAAATGAGGTCAAAAGACACTACATACAAGCTCACAAGATTCAGATCAAAGGTTTCAATACTAGAGAGGATTCACTGCAGTAAGGAAAGGAAAATAAGGCCATCTAACCTGTTGTTCTTGGCTTTCCTCCAGGAAAAGCCATCCCCAAGTGGAGCCACTGTTAGGTTCCTATACCAATAGGTTTCATCTTTCATGATTGACAGTGGAAGGGCTAAATATTTTCATCATTGCAGGCTGCAAAGGTTCCATATTTTGTGTTCATACTAGGAAAATTAAAAAATGAAAAGAGGGTATGCCTTAAAAGAATAAACAAAAGGCAAGAAAATCAAATGGTCAAATGAATAGTGAAAATGAACCCCAAACTAAAGAACAGGAAAGTGGCCAGTCAAAATGCCACTACTATCTTGTGGCAGTAACACAGTCTACAAATACTGATGCTAATCATACTTGATGGATGGCCCAACAGTCTAATCTGGACCATGCCATGCTTAAATTCCTTGTTGCAGAATAGAGAATGGTTCCTATCCAAACAGCTCAAGCTTGGCAGATGACTAGCTAGGTAGAGAAATGAAGGAGCCCAACTGCTTAATCTGGGTCCTTTGAAGAAATAAGGGTAGATTTAGATAGGAGGGCAGTCAAAAGAAAAAGAGAACAATCAGGGTCTGCTAATTCAAGTGCACCCACTT
>APFE031292973.1:3061-19431 GCA_000404065.3 Pinus taeda
CGACACTGCAAGTTTGCTCATAAAATTCCCTTATTTAGTTGGTATTTGTCTTACTTCCACTTCTACTTTATAAACAAAATAATTAACTCAATCTATAATTTTTAAACATATCTTTTTGTGATCTATAATATGTTTTTCTAAAAATCACATTTAAAATATTAAATAATGTATTTCGAACTACCAAATATGATTAATTATCAAAATTATAATTATAGATAATTATTAAATCATAATTAATTGATTAATTATAATATAAAAAATATAAATAGGAAGTATATTTTTAATATAAAATATTTAAATTAATAAAAGCACACACTATCAATTTATTAAATATTATAAAAAAAACTACAATAATGTAATATATTAAAAATCAAATTTAATTATATGAAGAATGAAAATTTAATAGTTTAAAATTAAGATTTTTCATAAAATTGTTTACTGTGTGAAGTAAAAAAATAAATAATAATAATATAGTAAACTAAAAACCAAGGCAGGAAAATTCAAAAACATAAAATATTAAATGAGAAACCAAGCCAGGCCAAATGCAGGGTGGGTACCTAATAATTTGAAGAGGATTCGTGGTCAATGGAGCAATAACATTCTTCGCAGAAGCATCGAGGTTGAAGAATAGGACAGGAGCAGAATTGAACAATATTGACTTCTAGCCGCGCTGGAATTGGGTTGCCCTTTCATGGCGGCCTCCGAGCATTTACTGATGAATTACGTTGTGGGTACATTAATTGACTGAGCTGTATGAAGATGAGAAACAAATTATAGCTTCTTGGACATTTGTAATTATTAATATAAATTTAATTTACATTTTTAACATTATTAAAACAACCGTAATAAAATATTTAGATTTTCATATTAATTGAACGTAATGTATTACCATATGTTCCTTTATAACATATCATGATGTGTATAATAAACCGTGATAAAAAATAGTATACAAGTTAATTTTAATGTGAATTTGGGTTATTTTAAAGGTACATAATATTATATATTCACATCAAATAAAAATATATATAAATATATTTGGAGTTTTTTTTCAGCGAGAAATTTTTTTATAGTATTATATTGAGACAATATAAAAAGTACATATGAGATATAACAAGAGCCAAAAAACTAGCATCCTTGCGATTATATGGAATCAAAATCTTACAGATATAGGGTCATCCCTTGAAGATCAGAAACATAGACATAGCAAATACAATCTGACAAAATGCAAGGAACCAATTTAGATAAGAAAATACTGAAAGCCAAAAAGAGAAATCTGTGAAACATATCTGGATAGGGAAGAAAGCAAAATGATTAGATCATATTCCAGGGATGAAGAAATCATGTATGAAGCAAGAACGGTTGTCTTCAGATATCATCAAAGACCAAGCACCAGGCTCAAGTGACAGACCTTCCTTCGACAGACGGTCAGCCTGAACATTATGGGAGCGGGGAATGTGCTTGATAGATGGCTGTACTAATTTATTCCAGAAATACATAATCCGATCCATCCATCCAGAAAGATGTGGATAATTGATATGGTAGGCACCGCTGATATGGTCAATCATGACTTTTGAGTCTCCAAAAATAGAAATGTTCTGTATCTCCATAAATACACAGAAGGCAAGCAATCCAGCGAGAGCCCTTGCCTCAGCCAGGCTGTTAGTACCTCTCCCCCCGTTCCAAGATAAAAAATATTGCAGCTTCTCATCCATGATTACATGAACCCCGCATCCACATATATTGAACTGTTCGGCCCCATCAAAGAATGCAGCGGGCAAAGTATTGAGAGGGACTACCTCCTCAATTTTTCGTTGCACATCCGTCTTGTGATTCTTAACAGGCAACATTCCGTGAGTGGCTAATATATGTTGCATAGAAGACATCAGAGGCGCTTTAGAATCTTGGAAGATCTTGGCGTTCCTCCATTTCCATAAGCACCATAAGACGATGATAAACAGAGAACGCCAAGATTCTTTTTGCGCACACCACCATTGAAAAGCATCCTGTACTGTAACAAAAACATTGTGAGAAAAACCATAAAGCAAGGACAATTTGTACCAGATCTGTAGAGAGGAGTCGCATTGGAAAAACATATGAAGGTTGGATTCCTCCGCTGCCTCACACATGGAACATCTACTCGGACCATGCCAGCACCTCCTCCGCAAGTTGTCCCAAGTCAAATTGCAGTTGTTGAAAACCAGCCACGTGAACAATATCATTTTAAGAGGGAAACCCAATTTCCAGTTAATGGGGAATATAGAGCAAGAGATTTGGGCCTTTGAATGAATCATATCAGCATATATATCTTTTACTCTAACAGGCACTTTTTTATTTGGAACACTCCATATAAGCATATCCGCAAAATCAGATCGATGGATGCCCAAACTGCATAGAAAATTTTTGACTGAATTCCATTCTAAATGAAGCGTGACAGGCAAGTGAAGATCATGAGCGTATTTTCAAATAGGAATAGGGCCGCACCAGGAAGAAATAATTTTATGCCACGTGAAAATACCATTTCTATAAAGAAAAGGTAACAAACTTTTAGGGATGCAAGAGCGCTCACGGTCGCCAGCTATGGAATCAATGCCGATGAAGACACGGTCGCCAGAGAAAAGGTTCCACCTCAGGTGTTGAAGGAAGTAATGTTGGACTTTCCTAAGACTAAGCCATATAGCAGAACCATGGCTAATTCCGATAGAACCCCTCCAATACCAAAAAACTAGATCTTTGTCTTGCAGGTATTTTTTCCTAATGGATGCACTCCAAAGACCTTCGCCGAAAATGGCCCTCGTCAACGATTTG
Source organism: Pinus taeda (assembly GCA_000404065.3). Taxonomy (NCBI): domain Eukaryota; kingdom Viridiplantae; phylum Streptophyta; class Pinopsida; order Pinales; family Pinaceae; genus Pinus; species Pinus taeda. Next base: position 5,867 of record APFE031292973.1, read on the forward strand.
CATAATAGTGCTCTACCAAAAGAACGCATGTTGAGCAGGCCCCAACCACCATTCTTCTTTGGCATAGAGATCATTTCCAACTTCATTAGGTGAATTTTGATTTGAATGGAACTTCCACCCCAAATAAAATTTGCCAACAATCTATTTATCTTGAAGATAATGCTAGCCAGAAGAGAGTAAATATGAGCCCAATACACCGCTAACTGCGTCAAGACCGACTAAGACAAAATATATCTCCCGGCCAAAGAAAGAGCCCTATTTTCCCAAGCCGAGATTTTTTTATAGAACCTTTCCAGGATCCAGTGCCAGTCCAAACTGGAGTAACCTTTAGATTTTAATTGAAAACCAAGATATTTCATGCCATCTTTAATCGATTTCAAAACAATACCAAGCAGATCAACAATCCAAATAACCATTTCCATGTTTGTATCATTATGGTGAAGGGAATATTTACCTTTGTTAATACATAACCCAGTGGCCCTCTGGAACCTATTAAGAATGTTGTTGAGGTAGATCCATGTCATCCTACACAGCATGGCGAAGATGAGCACATCATCTACAAATAGATTATGTGATACATAGATACCCCTGTAGATCCTAACCGGCTTGCAACGTTTTTCAGCCATGGCCCTGTTTATCTGAAGACTGAGTGTGTTCATTGCCAAAATAAATAAGAGAGGGGAAAGGGGGCACCCCTGTCGAAGTCCCCTTTCTGCAGGAAAAAAAGGAGAAGGTATTCCATTAATAAGCACCGAATAATGGACATTTTCTACACATGACATGATCTAATCAATGGATTGAGAGTTTAGTCTGATTTAGCCAGCAAACACCTCAAGAATCCCCAATCCAGACAATCGTAGGATTTCTGCAAATCAACTTTAAGAATGGCCGCATCCATCGACTTTGTTATCATTGAAAACAGACTTTCCTGAGTGATGGCAACAACATCCAATATGTTGCGGCCTTTTAAGAAAGCATTTTGATCCATGGAGAGGAAGGAAGCCAGCGTCGGTTTCAATCTTTCCGCAATAATATTGGATACGATTTTGAAAGATATATTGCATAAAGATATCAACTGAAAGTCATGAAATGATTCCGCTTCATCTTTCTTAGGTATAAGAGCAATCAGAGTGGATGAAGTGTTATGGTGAATACTTCCAGATATTCGGGATGCCTCTACCATCTGCAGAAAGTCATTTTTGAGGAGGTCGAAGAAGTTAAAATAGAACTCAATGGTCCAGCCGCCCGGTCCCAGACTTTTATCCTTACAAAAATCTTTTAGAATGCCAAGAAGTTCCCCTTCAGTAATTTGCTGGAAAAGACTCGCGTTACCATCGTCGTCGAACATTGGTGGTGCCAATTCGATCCCCCAGAGAACATCCTAAAAATCACTGACTTCCTTCCTTTTGTATTGTGATTTAAAATGTTGCACTGCTTCATTTGTAATATCTTGATGGGATACGTAGTATCCACCATTTCCATAAGAAATTTTCCAGATTGATTTTTTGACCCGCCTAGCGTTTGCAACTTTATGAAAAAAACTAGTGTTCCGGTCGCCTTCCTTGAGCCAAATTGCCCTGCTTTTGAGCCTCCATGAGGCCTCCTCCTGTAGAAGAAATTTTTGCTTTCTGATCTCTAAGTCCCTTATGCGACATTTAATACTGAGAGGAAGATCATTTGAATATCATGGAGCAACTACCTATCCCTTTTTTTCCTGTCTTGTTTCCATTCCTTTGACACCTTTCTCAATATCATCATTTTTTCCCTCAAAGACATCATTGGAGGGGAAGAATCAACGATCGATAGCTCCTTCCACGATTTGGAAATAATCGTATTGAATTATGGGATCTCCAACCAAGTTCGATTAAATTTGAAGGGGTAACCCACTCTAAGGCCCTTCTCCCTCCAGCTTAGGACAATAGGTCTGTGATCAGAAGAAAAAGCCATCCCAATAATAGAGAAGGGCATGCCCATTTTGTCAATGACGCTCGCATGAATAATGAAGCGATCAATCCTTTTCGCAATATAAGCTTCGCCTGACCTGTCGTTGTCCCATGTAGGCATCATTTTAGTAGGTGCAATATCCACAAGATTTCTGTTAAGAAGTTCCATCTTAATAAGATCAGCCAACGAGTCTCTTTTTTGGCACTTACCCCAACATTCATCGGAGCATAAGGTGAAATTTAAGTCTCCCGCAATAATCAGAAAATCAAGATAAAAAATTTCCGATGCAAACATTTTTTCCAAAAAGGGGAATCTGTTTTTATAGGGCACATAGGTATTTAGAATGTTAAAATGAAAGTTATGGCCTCTGAGAGAAGCCGAGATAAGAATACCAGCAAAACACTTAAATGCTCTAGCAATGATCCACGCGGGATCCCATAATACAGCCAGACCCCCAGAAAGGCCTCTTGCCTCAGTAGCAACCATGAACCATGACGGAAACAATTTCTGAAAGTACAAGATGGAGGCTCGACAGCTGTGCATGGTTTCTTGGATCAAAATGATCTTAGGACGTGCCGATTGGAAAATCTCCTTAAGCACCAAGAATTTTGGGTTAGTGCCTAAACCCCTGATATTCATGGAAACAATGAAAGTCTTTTGGAGGGCTCACCAGCCAAGCTTGCTCTAAGGGGCCGTAGATCAGACATATCACGAATAGGAACATCAACGAGGGCCAAGTTCCTCACACCGGACGCAGAAGCAATTGTTCTCCCCCTGAAATGCCAATTACCACCAGCATGTTTCTTCCTAACAGTAATATTCTTTGTGGAATTAGAATTTAGGACTAATGAAGGGTGAAGCAGGGCAATTAGGCTTATGAATGGTCAGGGGCTCTAGTTCAAGAGATTTTTTATAGAGCAGAAAATCAATATCACTGTCAAAGCAGTTCGCCGGAGAGGACACAAGAGAATTATAAGGGGTGGCAGCCTCCCGCGGCTCTTTACCTTTAGAGGAAGGACGAGTGCACTTATCCGAAGTCAGGGAGGAGGAAGAGATGGTAATAGAATGGGAGCCGCAATAAAATCACCCATAGGCAGAGGTGGAGGAGAAGGGACTGCCTTGTTAACCGCAGGTTCGGGAATGTTCGCGCAAAAGTAATTAGAAGGCCCACCCTTATCAAGATTAACAGGAATAACAGGGGAGGTCGTTCCATTTTCAGGCCCGACAGAAGTGTCTGCAGGAGGAGGCCGATGAGAAAGAGGAGGCTCTGTGTGAATAAGGGCCTGCTCATCAATAGGATCAAACGCAAATAAACTAACAGATGATGAAGAAAGCTTCTCAACAAGAGGGATGGAAGGGTCCATTCGGCTTCTGTGAAAGAACAGTCTAGAAGATGGATTTGCATGGCGCCTGCAATTTTTAATGAGATGACCAGTCATGTGGCAAAAAGAGCACCTAAATGGAATACCCTAGAAGTCTAACCGTTGTTTAATATTGGACCGACCCCAAGAAATCTCAATATGGTCAGGGTATCCTCCTTTATATGTCTTCTCAATGAGAATCCACGCAATCCTTTTACCCCTTTCTCCACGACACCAAGGATCCACATAAACGAATTTGCCAATGGAGTTTCCAATCTCGGTGAGGGATTCGATAGACCACATTTCCAGTGGTAGATTTGGGAGTTTAACCCAGATCAAACTATTAGAAGGAGTGTTTTTTAATGGATCAAACACGATATACCACCGGTAGAGGGCAAGGAAGCTTCTACCACAGACCCAGGGACTCTTGAAGACATTCTCTAAATCAGACGCCTTAAGGAAATAGAAACAATACCAATCTTTCATAAGGCGAGAGATAATGGGGGTGTAACCGATCAAAGGCTTCCACCGCTCATCGAGCCAATTCCTCATAACATCATCGTCCATAACCGGGAAATGCCATTTGCCAATCAATGCAAGATTCTGTAGACTGCCAATTCTATCCGAGAGATGAGAGCAATCCAGAGAGATGGCCTTAGGATGAGAAGATGTCTTAACCGGATTCCTGGCATTATTGTACTGAGAAGCCTTTGTATGGACCCGCGGATCCTTCCCATGCCACGCAGGCTTAACAATCATATCATCCACCGTGGCTTGCCACCCGACGGACAACGTGGACCTCTCACATGACTTTTCCGCCAAGATGGTGGCACGAATCAAAGCCTCCGTGGTAGAAGAGTCCGAACCACCATCCATCGATACAAGAGTAAATCCAACACCAGGTAGAAAATCCCCTTCCTTAAATACGATAAGGACAGGAAAGGACAAAAGATAAATCTACCCCCGATCCAAAAAAGAATATAACACCTGGATGGAGTAATAGCCAGATGGGGGAAATTAAGGAGGATGGGACAGAGAAGGCATAAAATACCGCGCCTAGAACTCTCGAGAGGAAAGAACACGCGATACAATGAAGACACTATCAACGAGAAGAAAACTATGACGGGGGAAAGTACAGATAATGACGATAACAAGCTGCCATATTGACAAAGAAGGAAGTTCCAAGAAGTATAGTACACTTAAGTACCAATGCCACGTCTCATAGAGGACAAGGCTAATAACTCTGAGGATAGTTTAAAAAATACCATGGGAGGGGGATAATGGGCGAAACCTCCCCAAAACCAGGAAACCAGAAACCACTTACCGGCCAGACCCACATAAGCCAAGAACGGACAAACAGTTCAGGTCAAAAAAACACCAGAGGATGAAGACATCTAACCAGAAGAGGTATCCCTGCAGTCTATACAGCAGCAGTACATAACAAGTATACACCACCAATCCCCGATTCTAATACGAAAATCTGAGCATGGCTTATAAATGACAATGGAATTCTTCAGCTTAATGAAGAGCGACTTGAGCATCTTGACAATTTATTCTATGGAGAAAAAGACCATCAAAGACATAAAACCAGTACACAGTCCTAAACAGAAATACTGATAATGAATATCAGAGGACCAGCAAATGATTAAAAGGCAAAATAGAAGCAGAAGCCAAGCTAGTATAAACCATTTAACAACAGAATTCCATGGATATATATAGACTTGTCTCTGTAAAGTAGATCACCAGAACTAACTTATCCTGAAAAATTTTATATATAGAAATGAAAAAAGCATGTATCATAAGATAACCAGGGAAAAAGATACTGACCTCTTTACCACCCCCTCACAACTGCGAGCGAGAGTGACAGAGGCACCAAGCACGAGATATAAGCCAACGTTACCTTCCGAGGAGAAACTGTGAAAACTTGTGTTCCAAAAGTAGGATGGATAATCTAAACGAAGAACAGTTAAACCACCCCATAGAGATGAGGGGAATGAAAGGCCAGAAGGCCGAGTGGCCAAGAAAAACGCTAACACAGTGGGAGAAATGGTTAAGTAGATGGAGAGATAGATGTGCGTCCCGGGCCAGGTGTAATTATAGGAAGAAAAACAAACATGGATGCGCTTCCACGAGAAAACGTGTATGGAGCGTGCAAGGAAAGGCCGGGGTAGAAGTTGGAACGTGGCAAAATCCACTGCAAGAGGAGAAGGCCTAGTGATATGTAGCTATGGATTGGTTCATAGTGGTGGCGAGCTCCATTGGCTGGCAGAAAAGTGAAAAGTAACCCGGTTGGCTCCCTACATCAACAGTCGCTCCCGCTCCGGCATCTCTCCATCCCAATAATTAATACTCATAAATATATTTAGAGTTGTCTCAAGATAGGTAAATTATCTTGGACACACAATTGTTTGGTTGAGAGAATATGTCAACCACACACCAATCTAGGAATATCTAGATCTAACAACCCTAAAGAATGGGAACAAAATCTTCTAGATAGAAATTCGCAATTGAGACAAGTAGGAACTACATATTCCAACACACCCCCTTAATGAGTACCTGTCTCGATATCAATATGCAAAGTCTAGTTCAGGTCCAATTTGGCAATTACATGTTGTACTTTTCTCATGAAAATATTATCAAATTGTCGACGTCCATATAAAGGAACAACCATCCATCGGAATGCATGGGTACCCCCAACCGCTGTAACCGCTGGTCTAATAGGAAGCCCTTCACATACATGGTTCATCCAACTTCTTGATGAACTTTCTTTGACTGGATCCTTTACACTTTGAGATTATTCCATCTCACAATTCCCCCACTTAATCAAAGACTCAATTCTTCGATTACATATCAAGCTTAGATAGGAGTACACCAACCACCCTCGTACCTATTGAGTGGTTGATTCCACAACTTGATGTCATTAGGGAACACATAACAAAGGGGTATGAATGGCTCTCTAGGTCTTACAACCATATGCCCTTTTAATATACTCCAAGCTTTAAGAAGATACTAGGTACATAAAACATTTCAATAACCACAACCGACCATTACAAAGCAATCTATGACATGCAAATTTGCTATAATTACAATGTATGACTCATAATACGTCATGCTAGTGAGTCTATTCCACAAACTCACACTAACTCACACAAACTTTCACTTAGTTGTCCATCATCATTTAATTTTTGATGTAGCTTGTTTGCCTCCTCTTTTGAATGGTTCATATCATCTTCAACATTATCTTTGGCATCTATCTAATAATTAACTTGGATTTCCATATTCACACAAGTGATTTGTTAGAGTAGCCAATTCTAACCAAATCACTACAACTCATATTGAGTTGGCTAAACTCAATATATTAATCAATTCCAAGACAATTCTATTATTTCTAGTCTTTACATATACAACACCTAGAACTGCAACAACCCAAAACATCAATTTTACATTCTTGAAAAACATCATGGAGCGCACCATATTTAAGATTGACATATTGATTCTTTCAACTACTCTGTTCTGTTGGGGATTATAAGGCACAATTGTTTGATGTTTGATCCCATGTTGGCGAAGATAGTTTTCAAATTCATTTGAAGTGTATTCTTTTCCATTATCAGTGTGAATATAGCCAATATGAGATTGTTCATCATTTTCAATCCATGTAGGAAAGTTTTTTAATGTTTGAAAAGCATTAGATTTGTTCTATAAATAAACCCAACACATTCTGGTGTAGTCATCAATAAATGTCATCATATATTCATTTCCATTTGTAGAAGGAACATGCATTGGACCACATAAATCTAAATGATTGAGTTCAATTTTTCTATGTGCTCTGGAATGTGAATCATGAAAACATTGTTTGCTATGTTTTCCTAGAATGCAAGCATCACATTGCTTAAGTTTCCTAGGAATTGTAGGCAAACCAATAACACCATTTTTCTTCAACAAGCGGAGGTTGTCATAGTTCAAGTGTCCAAATCTAGCATGCTATAATAAACTTGATGGAAATTTGGTGTATATGGAGGAGGGTCAATGTATTGATTGAACAATGGAAGGGAGGTATTAAAAAATCAGAGTTGTTTATTGTGTAATGGAGTTATATGGAGGAGCACATTTGTATGGAGGAGCAGCGTTCAACAGTGCATTGAGTAGCTTCAAAACTGGGAAGGAAGCGTTATACGGGTGCAAAAAAGCGCTTCGATGCCGAGGTATGAGGGGCGTATGGACTGGGAGTGGTGTATGACGGGGATTCAATGTATGGCGTTATTCCATAGAGGGTGTGATGCAACGGGGAGCCACAGAGGGTGGTAACTGGGAGTCGAACACGGGGAGGCACAACGAGTGGTGGGACTTGCGCTGCGAGTTAAGAGGAAGTGGATAGTGGTATGGCGGATGTACGTGGAGCAGTGACAGGGAGGGGGCATGACAAACACTGCAAAATAAATAAAACAGTTAGGTCAGCGAGGAGGGCGTTGAATTATATAACTGAACATATATGGAGGAGCGGCTGTATGGGAGCAACGTATGGAGTATAGGCCAAGGGGCAACGCAATGTGGTAAGTTTTCAACCCAGCGTATGGAGTGATGTGAGCCCCTTTTCAGTCCCTTCGGTATTTATATAATTGACCTGTGTAGTTGTGAGAGAATTGCAGTGAAATTACTCAGAACCCTTACCATTTTTTATCACTCCTAATTCCTTTGCCCAGCTCGTTCCCTTCATTCCTTCTGCATCAATATCGAATATCGTTTCTTTCCTCACATCACCGTGTTTGACATCATGGCCACATGGCTCTTCTTCTATCAAGGAAGATGACTTCCCTTCTGAAAAAAGGAGCCTCCCTCCTACCCACTCCATCTCCTATTGAAGAGGGTAAGGGCAATTTGTCTGAAAAAGGAGGCAGTGTTAAAACAAATGTGGATGTACACCAAAATTATCATGCAAAGGGCAGAATTCAGAGAATGATATCAAGCAGAGGAATTGACATAAATGACAGATTTTGGAGTTGCTAGAAAAATGGCATTAGGGAGTTACAGTGGTGGAAAACTAAAAATAGAGGTTGGCTCTAATACCATGTCAGACCAAGAGGTAACTCCTCAAATGAGAAAATATTTATTCATTTGGGTTGTTCATAGTTATATACATGAAGGAGTGACTCTTGAGTTTCATCTCCTGATGACTTTTCATTTTCTCTTATTAATTATTTACACTATTTACAATTGTTCACCCAATCCCTATAATTAGGTGTCAACAAAATTAAAAATAATTAATGGAAATAAAATAAAATAAAGCAAATATATACACAAGTCATATATATATATATATATATATATATATATATATATATATATATAATATATATATATATATATATATATATATATATATATATATATATATATTCAAAGAAAAGTAATCAATAAATAAAGCATGGTCAACAATAAATATATGTGGCTAAGGCCCATTAAACAAATAACAAAAATACTAAAAGGAGTTAAGACCGAATAGGATGATAAAATACATAAAAAAAATGAAGGATCAAGAAAATAAATTCTAATGAAGAATAAATCAAAAACAAATACTATAAAAAGATGCCAATACCTACATAGATAAACACACAAACAAAATAAATCCCCAAAAGAAGCCTAAAAAACTAGAAGGACAGGACAATGAACCAACTTCTACTAATATTCTAACCATAATATTTATTCAAATTATTGGGTCTTTTTTCAACTTCTAGGGCCTCCCTCAATTTACGATGATGGAAATGACTAACCCTAGCAACAACTTAGGCCTCCTCAATGCAGATGTGATGCTTAGATTTATTTGCATGTTCCGCCAAAGTAGAGGAGTGGGTCCTGCCATGCTTGATGTCAGCAGCATGCTCACGAATCCTTTGATTAATCAAACGACCAGTCTCACCAATGTAGGGAGTCGCACAAGAGCATGAGATAATGTAAACACCCTTCATATTCTTGGGGTCCATTGGGTCTTTTACAGATCTAAGGGAGCTCCAGATGGTATTTAAAGACCTAAAGGTTGAAGCTACCTTATGCTTCCTTAGGATCCTTGCAATCTTGTTAGTGGTCCCTTGGATAAAAGGAAAATAAACACCATAAAATCGATCCTTGGTATCTTTCTTAGCACTAGGACCTTTTTCAGCTCCAAGGAAAGCCTTAGTACATTGGTGTCTACTATACCCATTATTAAACAAAACACTTAAGAGATGTGCTTTCTCTTCATTGAGATGGTTGTCATCATAAACTCTTAAAGCTCTAGTTGCTAAGGTGTTAAGAACACCAGGATTTTGAGTTGAGAAATGATGAGAATTAACATGAAGATAATGTTTCGTATGAGTTTTCTTACGAAATAACTAATGAGAAAAAGAGCCATCATCATTCCTTGAGAGGAGGATGTTAAGGAAGGGCAGACTACCATTACATTCAAATTCCATGGTGAACTTTATAGAACTAGATTGATTGTTAAGATGGAGGAAAAACAGTGCCAACTTTTCTTTACCATGGGACCAGATGACACAAGTGTCATCCACAAACCTCTTCCACATCTTAGGTTGAAGACGAGAAGAAGCTAAGGCCTTTGATTCAAAATCCTCCATGAATAGATTAGCTACCACAGAAAAGAGGGGGGAACCCATGGCGACACCACAAATTTGCTCATAGAATTCCCTTATTTAGTTGGTATTTGTCTTACTTCCACTTCTACTTTATAAACAAAATAATTAACTCAAGCTATAATTTCTAAACATATCTTTTTGTGATCTATATTATATTTTTCTAAAAATCACATTTAAAACATTAAATCAATGTATTTCGAACTACCAAATATAATTCATTATCAAAATTAAAATTATAAATAATTAATTAATAATTCATAATTATTATTAATTATAATTAATAAAGAAACATAAATAGAATATATTTTTAATATAAAAAATTTAAATTAATAAAATCACAATATCATTTATTAATTATTATAAAATAAAATTACAATAATTTAATATTTAAAAATCAATTTGAAATGATATTGAAAATGGAAAATTTAATAATTTAAAATTAAGATTTTCATACCAATTTTAACCGAAAAAAAAAGAAAGAAAAGAAAGTAGTAAACGTGAAACCAAGTCAGGAAAATTCAAAAGCATAAAATATTAAATGAAAAACCAAGCCAGGCCAAATGCATGGTGGGTACCTAATAATTTGAAGAGGATTCGTGGTCAATGGAGCAATAACATTCTTCGCAGAAGCATCGAGGTTGAAGAATAGGACAGGAGCAGACTACCGCCATTGTCATAAGAAAAGTCAAATTTGAACAATATTGACTTCTAGCCGCGCTGGAATTGGGTTGCCCTTTCATGGCGGCCTCGGAGCATTCACTGATGAATTACGTTGTGGGTACATTAATTGACCGAGGTGTATGAAGATGGGAAACAAATTATAGCTTCTTGGACATTTGTAATTATTTTTTTTTTCTCAGTAAACGTTTTAACTATTGTATTATATGTACATAAAGGAAATTACAGACATATGTAGCATGACTATGACACCGACTTCCATGGCCACCCTCGGCGCCATGGATACACCGACTTAACAGAAGGCTCCCACGCAGGGGTAGCGACTAACACAGTTCCTGAAGCCTCTGGAAGACTGAACGAGGCTCAAAACGTTTTCAAAAAGGACCAAAACAGGACTCACACTAACCATTTGCTTGCAATTCATGCAGCCCATGCAGGGGCGTCCTTCCCCAACCTATTGGGACTGAGTTAACCCGACTACCCGCTACATAGCTTGACCAAAAAGAACTGAGAATTTTGAAAAGCAACAGGGAAATAAACTGAATTCGGACCCAAACCAGGTAACCAGCGTTTGACATCGTTCTACACTGAGGCAGGGTGAGGTCGAGCGCATCTGGAGCCTGCGCAGGGTGGTTACACGTCCGCTGGAGGCTTCTCTTCTTCAATCGTGCACCTGCCATGACCTTCAGGGATACCCTCCCACATGGCTGCCCACCTGGCGCGCTCCTCGTCTGTGACTGTTGTTGTTCTGGAGGTGGAAGGGTCTGCCATGGAGGCTTTCCCCGAGGTGCCTTCCCCACTTGGGGGAGGCGGCAAGGGGTGGGCTTGTTCCGGGCCAGCATTGGGTGTGTCCTCTCCTCCTGGTGGTGCTTCCTCCCGTGCACCCTCCGGGACCTGGGTGAAGAGAACCGAGACATGTGCACTGATACTGTGTGGATCACGCGAATTGCCAAGGGTAAAAACCACCGAACCAAACGCCGGGAGGGCAGGTCCCTCCTTGCTAACCCCTCCAACCTCCATGATTTGTCCTGCGTGGAGAGGTGCAACCCCTGCCCGACGGTAGCAGTAACAGCAGCAGCAGTGGTGGTGCTCCCGCTCTGCACCACCACGTCCACGACCCCTATTCGAACCTCGTCCCGAGCCTCTTCTGCTGGGCTGCCTTTGACGCAATTGAGCCATAGCCAAATTCTTCTCTGCTGTGCTGTCTTGGGGCGGGTCGTGCAGCTTCCTTGGAGCCTGAATTCGGCGTTGGCTCCGTCCAAGCACCACCACCACCTTCGATGCCCCCTCCAACGGCTTGACGTCTCCTGTTGCTGAATTGCAGAGCTCAGAGTTCGCCGCCCGAACCTCTGAGTTTGCGCACGCCTCTTCCCACTGCGAATTTTCCCCGGAGAATTCTGCCAACAGCTAGCTGCAAGAACCGGAAGCCATGGCCTGATGCCATCATCGGCTTCATATTTATCAGCGCGCCATTGAAACGAGCGCCACCCTCGTCCCTCCATCCCGTCACCTGCGCGACATTAATGCCCTGAACTCGCAACGGCCGAAGTGAGTTGATGGCGGCTCCATTAACTTGCATTTATGTTGCATGGGGCGTCACATGGGGGCCATGTGGCTCAGCCCATGTAAACCCAGTGTCACCCGCATCCGGGGGGACATTTGTAATTATTAATATAAATTTCTTTTACATTTTTAACATTATTAAAACAACCGTAATAAAATATTTAGATTTTCATATTAATTGAACGTAATGTATTGCAATATGTTCCTTTATAACATATCATGATGTGTATAATTAACATAGTGATAAAAAATAGTACATAAGTTAATTTTAAAGTGAATTTGCGTTATTTTAAAGTGTACATAATATTATATATTCACATTAAATAAGATTTGCTCAGGACATATCTTTCCCATTGAGGGATATTCCATTCTTAGTCAAATAGTTTGGGATATTCCATTAGTTAATGCCCAAAGGGGTGAGGGGATCCGTATTTGTCGTCTAGGTCGATTGAAAGGTGCAAAGGGAGATTTAGATTAAGTTCCACAGCCGAAAGAAGTTTGGGAATGATGTGTACGCCGGCGGGAGCTCGGACTAGCTTATTCACACAGAAAGGGGTTTCTTTCTTTCGACCTACAGCCTTGGGTGGGACTAGCCTTGAGGTACAACCTTAGAATAGGTAACTGCTTATGTTAGTTACGTAAGGCTCATTGGTCTGCTGGGTCTTTCAAGATTTCGTTTCAGTTTGAGTCATTGGTTTGAATGAATAATAGCAAGTCAAGTATCTCCGGTGGGGTGGGGGGGAAGACTTACTTATTAGGAGTCTAAGACTTACCTTACCATTTAGGAGGGTGAGTAAGATAGATTAGAAGGGTTATAAGCAACTCCACTTTGGGAAACCCATTAGGAGGGAATGCCACTTAATCTCACTTAGGAGGGAATGCTACTCTGCTTGGGGAAACCCATGGAGAAGGGCAGAACCTAGGCTTCAAGGGCCAATCCTTTCGTTCCTTTCCTTGAGGGAAGCAAATGGAATGCTTAGCAAATAGGCAGTGAGCCATAGCAACTGGATAATAGGCAGTTAACCCATTCGCACCTATCTTCCTTCAAAGTATAGGCGTAAGGTAACGAAAACAATCACACCTACTTTCTTTCGTAAGCTAAGGCCTCCTTCGTAAGCTAAGGTAAGGACCAATTTGACCCGCCTATGAAGGGCTATATTGTGAAGTAATTCTAATCCATCATTGTCGTCATTGCATTCACTTGAGGTAATAAGGGTCCTCATTGTAGCGCCTGTTCTCTTTAGTAAGAAGCGAAAGATAAGGTAATTTATTGCTTATCCGCACCGGGCAAGGACCAGTAGGGGCCTGCTGTAGCATCCTCTCCCTTATGGTCGCGCCCCTCCAGTCCTCTCCTTAACAGTGGAGCCTGTTGTAGCATCCTCTCCCTTATGGT